>JAHWFP010094708.1:36183-60361 GCA_023313725.1 Lithobius niger | reverse complement strand
GTTCAGACAAAATCACAAACTAAAACGGTATTTAGGCCAACAGTTAAAAAAAAATACAGCAATGAGCTTGCAGGATTTTCTTGTTATTCAATTGTGGAAATTGCAAATGAATTATGACCCTCCCCTCCCCCACCCCCATGGCCCCATCCATAACACAACACAGTTTCCTCAACGTATGCGTATTCCTACAGGCATTATTTTTATGAGTGAACTATTGATAAAACTTCGAATTACTGTTATATACTATAAAGCTGTTGATAATGTGTGCCCCCCCTGAAAATTATTCCTGGTGCCGCTACTGCCTACACATCGCATTTGCTGTTACAAGCACGTGTTACAAGTTCAAGATCAAAAAAACCAAATGGTTCCTTGAGTTACTTGAATTAACTGAAAATAATGTTGTATTTGATTGACATTCAGGGCAGGGAAGTCCGAAAAATGCCGCCCCTGTTCCTTTAATGTTGGAAAAGCTTTGACACCCTTGCTCCTTTAATGTTAGATAAGAGCAGAGATTCCCTAGCATCAGTGCTATTATGGTGATGTTAGTTTCATCAACAAAACTCAACAAAACAATTCAAACATCTTCATCTTACGGTGTTGGGTGTTGAAGTGGCAAATATGACACTTAGACTTGGAGGACACTTGCATATCTCATGGTTGCCGATTGGTCATCTCATGGTTGCCGATTCTAGACGGCAGGGTCGTACGAGGGGTAAGGCGAGCAATGCGCCCGCCTACTGCGCCGCCTTCCTGGGGGGCACCACGTCGATTTCCTGCTAACTGTTCAACCACGAAAGTGGGTGTTAAAGCACAAATATGGTTTTAACGGATGGCATTGCACACAAGTTCACAACGCCCTAAGAAGGAGACGTTTTTGCTTGTATTTGGTTTAGTGCTCGCTTTGCCATTTCCAGATGTTTTGTTAGCCGATTATTCGTTTTTTTTTAATAATCAGAAAACCGAAATTGAAATAAAGGTTTATAGAGAGGCACGGTTCTTATTTCTTCAGGGCAGGCTTGCTTCCAAAAAATGTGAAAATAGGATAAAAAAAAAACCACCGATTTTTGGCTTCCTCTTGAAATAGTTATTTTGAAGTATCTTTTCAATTTGTTATACCGCAGTAGTTTATTATCATCTCTTTTTTACCTTAATTGAGGTGTTTTGATCAGTTGACAAGCCAAAATTTTCATAAAATCGCATTTGTTCGATAAAAAACTATTTCTTTTTTTTATGTTTTTGAAGGGCTGAGTGGTCCCTTTTACCAGTTTTGGTTTTTGATAGTACAGCGGTGGCTCTCGCATTTACTTGGAGTATAGTTAGTATTTAGTTATGTAAGCCTCAATACAATATTCGTGATTTTTTTTCCTTGGGGGGAATGGGGAGGGGGCGCTCGGTTAGCTCGCCTTGGGCGCCAAGAGGACTAGGTACGGCCCTGCTAGACGTTGAATTTTTTAAATTTTGTTTTCCATGAAAACTATTGGTTGTGTCTGTCCAATTTGGGTTACTGTCTGTTTTTGGTGAACTGCTAGTCTGATGGCATGATGGACCGTTTCGGCTGTTGTGAACCATGAAGTTTACTGAATTGCTTTGTGAAATGAGCTCCTTTCATATTACATTTTAGCTCTTTCATTAACAGGCATGCTACTATACCAGTGCAGTAGCAGTCCATCATATAGTCAAACAGGCCACAGTGTAAATTTATACTGGAGGCCAAAGCATTTGTTGTTTTCTTGAGGGGAAACAAAACTAAAAGACATGAAAGAAAAAGTTTTAGACTCAACAATCAGAGATAAACAAAAATTACAAACTTTGTTTGGGGCTTTATGAAGAATGATATAATTTAATACCACCAGCAACCAATGGTGCGTGGGTATGTACAACAACAAAATACAGAAAGAATGATACGTCATGTGACCAGTCACCTCACCACTTTAATGCCTGCCGACATAAGATGGAGCTAATAAAAGATTGCTTGATATTACTAGCTGTTTTTATCTTCCCTTGGGTAAATCCATGTTTACCATGTGTTCAACACCAGGAGATGATGCATGCAACATTCGTTTGACAAAAATAGTAAGGGTAAAGTGCTTTGCAAGAACTTTAAGGTTCCAAAGTAGTAGTTTTGTTTATACTATAAATAAACAGCTGGTTGAAAGATGAATAAGTTTTGAGTTTATTTTGGCATCCAGCACGTCATGCAAGAAAACACAAATAAACGTGCTCACATTTATTTAGTAAATAACAAATATTTCTTTAATAAAGGCTGAACATACAAATAAAACCAGTTTAAATCTGCTCTAAAAGCTATTGATGTTGCAGATGTAGCATGAACGAATTTAGAAGCTGCACCACTTAAACCAAACTTTGATTTCATTCTGAGTTCCTGGTAATGTTTTAGAATTTTGCAGGATAAGATTTTTTTTTACCTGTTTTGTAACAATAAATAATTCGCTTAAGCTATCGTTTTTAAACGTTTAACTGCCACGCTGAATTCCTGTGACTCCTTTTTTTTAAGTCCCACAGTGTCAGTTGTGGCATTCAATCTGGCATTAGGTGGGTTTGGACATGAACACTCTAATCACTGTGCTGAGCTTGCCCGCTATGCTCGTGATCTCTGCAGACCCCTCACATAGCTTGGGCCACGCGTTTGGACTCTATTTTTCGATTGTTGTGTGAGCTCTAGTTGTACGACAACATGGTAGTTAAAGGGTTAATGTTACGTAAAGGAAAAGGTTTATTAACCATTTTTCTGCTACAATCACTTCCTGTGATTTTTTTTTATTTAATCTGTCAGTCATGGGATTCAATTAGGCATTCAGTTGGTTTGGAGATGTCAATGCTAACCACTGGGCTCTGCTTGCCCACTATGTTTGGGGTTCCCAGTGAACCCTCACGTAGCTTGGGCCGTGTGTTTGGACTCTGTTTTTTGATTGTCGTGTCTGCTGAAAGATGTGGCAACACGGTAGTTAAAGGGTTAAGCTTATTTTAAAACTAATCTGAACTGGCGATTACATACAATTTGTACATTTTATCTGTTTGTACTTGCATACAGAAATTACCGTTAACTAGTAACCTAAAACGAAACGTTATTTTCAGGCGAGTTGCCTCCAACGGAGCAGAAGACCACAGACCCGCCTTACATGTATGAGAGGGGTGAAGTGCCGAGGATAATCATCATCGCCGTGTCGGTGGTTGGCACATTCCTTTTGGTGCTCAACGTCTTTCTAGTTGTCTGTTTCATCCAACGTCGACGGAAAAAACGAATGGAAGAAGGTAAATATTGTGTTTAAGTTGCATAAAAATAAGCCCTTCGCACTTTTTCCTTTCCAGGCACTGTTCAGTCATGACACTCAGCTTGCGACACAGTCTCTATGAGGAAGTGGCGCTGGCCCGTTTACTTATGGATCACACAAACCTTACTCAGTGATGCCTTTTGAGGGAGGGTTATTCCTCTTGAATATCATTGGTGTCGCTGGCCACTTATGATCTGTCATATGCTTGTTGATTGTCACCATCTTGAAGGTGTTCGTCACCGTTTCCATTTTTCACGAGACTTAGCGCATTAATTGGACGATGAGTCTGTCCTCCTACCTGGTTTTATTTTTATTATTTTTTTGCAGGAGGTACAGATAAGATCTAAATTTGGGGTTTGTTTGGGCCGTAAAGCCTTAACTCCCACCCTCCCCCTTTGTTGAATATCTGAGCTACTTGGATTGGGTCTTGTGTTTTCCTTCCATTTCAAACAGTGGAAATAGTGAAGGTTTAAGAGTTATGTTGATTTAACACATACAAGTGATGGTATCCAAAGCGATAGTGCTACTGAAGGCCCGGGATGTACTACGTCCTCTTAAACCTTTTATTCATTAGCCTGAACCAGTATTATTTTTTATCTACACAAATGCTGCTTCGTCGCCTGGTGCTGTTATAACGAATTAAACCAAACCAATCCTCTGGTATTTGATTATGGGAATATGTTTCACTTCCTTTGGCCCTTGGGGGAATATTTGAGGAACAAACAACAATCGCCAAGTGCTTGATTGACACTTGTGTTGGAATTGGTAGATCAAAAGATTACGTATTATCTTCTTCTCTCATATTGATTCGAATAATGTTTCAGCAAACTGTGGTCTTTCAGCAATATGCTTTGCTACATTTGTTTGACGTCAGCACTTCGGAAGCAGCCATGACCTAAACATATAACTCTGTGACTTCTTCTAAGTGAGACAGTCTGGAACAACCCAACAAACCAGTAAAGTCAATTCAAAATTATATCTGACAGTCGATCATTTCTGTTACAGCTGCAGAGAGCGACCAGTCGAGTAGTAAAACTGCAGCCACAATCGAAATGTACGCCCCCAGCAGCTACAATGGAACAGTGACTGGAGAGACGCTGAGCTCCATTTCAGAAAAGAGTGAGAGTTATTCTGATGAGAATAGCATAGACGATTACAACGTAAGTATTAAACAGCACGAAATGTCTTTTGCTCAAGAATCTTGTTACCATGTTACCTTAGTCCTTTACTTCATCTTGTTAAATTGGACTTTCTTGCTGAGTTGTGATTTTTAGTTTTATTTAACATCCTATTCTTTTTTTAACTTGATTTTTGCCATCTCCACTACTTCTATCATGTATCCATTCTTATGGCATTCACTTGCACCTGCTAACAGCAAGTACATTAAAATTAAAAAAAAACACTGTAGGAAAACCATTGAAATAACTCCTTGACTTTGTGGTTTTTAACATTTTCAAAGCAATGTGAATAAATAATATTCCAATAAAGGCTTATAATAAACTTGAAATTAATATAGATACTAAGTAATAGTTTGGTGTAAGCGTGTACTTGAGAGGTATATTTACGCTTTGTGTGTTACGTCTCGTTTCTTTTGACATCGATGAAATGTAACATCCAAGTGTTTGCATGGTAAATTGCAGTTTTCTTAGCAGTTTCCTTAGTTTCCTTAGCTTGGATACTTAATAAGTATACCAGGCATTGCAGACATGAATAGTATACCTTATTGATTAACAATTTATTGGTACTTAAAAATTGCAACATTTTGCGTCCTTTCTAAATCATATAATATACTCGCTATATCTTTCATCACAGTATGTGCGTTTCAACTTCCAAACCTAGTATCATTCTAAAACATACTATTTATTAAAATAATATGTTTTTAGAATGACACTAGCTAATAGAAATGTAATAGGGACGTTCATACTAATATTTCTTTTACTAACATTTTCATTATTTTGTAATATGCTTCCAGCCAATTTCATCCCTTCCCTTACATCATTCCTGCATTGCATGCTATTTAAGACTGTATCAATACTTAACAAAAAAAACTAGTTAATAATTTTTTACTTTCGGATCCAGAAACCTATTTCCAACACCAGGAATTCGTAACAAACTGTTTTGAAGTTTCTCAACAAAAAAACGAAATACTTTAGAACATTTTGTAAGATTGTATAGCAAAATGGTTTGACTTGTGAGTGTGCATCAAAAGCACTTGAAAATCAGTTAAAATAATTCCTTGGATAATCAAACTCAGTTTGTACCAATTTCATCCAGTTTTAAGAGTAAAGTACCTCATTTAAGGCCATGCAAAGTTAAACATTTGATTTACAAGCATGTGCAGGTCAAAAATTTGTATCCGAATCGTGGTCCAACTGCTAAAAATCATATTATTGCCAAATTTTGGTAGATTTTGACATTCCAATATCAGCGGAAAAATTTACACTTTACCACACACGTAGAACAAACAGCAAATGTTCTTTTAAACTTTCAATGATTAGCGATCACCTTTTTCAGAAAAGAATCACCACACATACAAGTTTACATCAAGGTAACGAAAACGAGTCCATTTGCATTTCAAAAATCGTGCACGTTTTCAAGACGAGCGCAAATTTTGAAATGCAAACGGACTCGTTTTTCGTTACCGTGATGTGAACTTGTGAGTCTGATGAGTCTTTTCTGAAGGCGATCGCTAATCACCAAAAAAATTTTTTTTTAATTTGCTGTTAGTTCCGCATTTGGCGGTAAAGTGAACATTTTTACCTCTGATGTCTTCAATTTACTACTGTAAATGCCAGTTACTGGTATTTTCGATTCCAATATACAATTTTAGCCAGTTCGAAACGAGCTTACAATGGTGCTAATTTCAATCCTCTAGACCAAACCCGTAAGCAGTTATGGCAAAAACTAAAAAACATTGAATACTAGGTAACGTAAATAACTTATTTGCAAAAGGTAATATTTTTTAGGCTGATTAAATACTCTTCGAGCTTTGAGATTTACATGTCAAAGAAGGGTAGTCAGTAAAATAAAACAAAATGCTTGAGTTGACTGCTGCTTCAATTTGCAACCACGCCTGTAAACCAAACAATTTTTTTTTATGGCCTAAACATTGGGTTGTTTAAAACCGAACCAATCTGATTTTGATACTAAAAGCTTACTCTACATCTGAAAGATACAGCCTTAATTTTTCCATTTTCCTCTCGTGTTTCCATTCTTGGTTCCGTACTGGTTGTGGTTCTTTGTAATTGCTTTCTGCTTTCTTTTTTTCTTTCTCTCGCTTTCCTTTCACCAGGCGACCATCAGTAAACGGAGAAAGAAAAGAAAGGTACTGTTCCCTTGTAAGTAACTCTGTGTGTGATGGTTGAGTGTTGTTTGTAAACCTCATACTCTTCAACCATTGGCTTTAGTAATGAGTGGAACAGACGTCTGGTGCACTGACGTAATAATAAAGTTCAAGTGCCAAAAACAGTGCACAGCTTGTCGTTAAGTACTTACGTGTAGTTTGCTGGATTACAAAGAATAGTGCATACATCTTTTAATATTTTTTTACAGGACGAACCAAATACTAAAGTGGCTGCAACCACATATCTCACTGAGAGACCAGAGACCACTGTGAGCACTGTTTTCCCAATGGAGAACACACAGTACTTGACTGTCAGAGAGGCAAATCCAGGTAAGATATTGTGTAGTTTAGCAAGTTGCGTCAATATACACAAATCTAATTATTGTACAATAGTAAATAAAACACAATCACTCAACTGTAAAAATAGCTAAATGGCGTTAAATTTACAATACGAATGTGTGTAAATTCAATGTGAATATGTCCCCTCCTGTTCGACACCAACTCCAGGATAAATAATACGAACTTAATAAATCTCCAATTCTTTGGTTTACCTTTACTTTTTCTTTCATGCCTTTGCTTTTGAAGCTGTACTGGTTTTATTGAGTGTACACAAGTTTATAATGGTTTAGAGCCAGTTCGCATCATATTACTGAAACTATCCTAAATTGAGAGAAACACATCTAAACTGCTGTTATTTATTTGATAATGTGGACGTAAATTTCTAGCATCAGGCATTAAAGTGGCATTATCACAGTTTGAAAACCGTACGAAAATACGGTGGCACCATCTCGCGGTAATGACCTTTACAGCTTGTTTCCAAGTACACGACAACTTACCAAATTTTTACTCAGTATTTAAGGAAGTCGTCGCGTGTTTGTTACATTAAAATAAAGTGCATTGTACATTCCTTCGCTTGATGCAAGCAAGTGCTAGGTAGTAGTAGATAGTGCTAGATGTTGCCATATTCTGCAGATTTGCTATCAGTGATAGTGCTACTTTAATGACGCAACAAGCTTGGCTTTCCAGATTACTTTTTTCCCGTTGTAATTTTGATACAGTGCTGGTATCATCGCGTGTTGAGACAGCCTGTGGAAATTTTGGAACCATGGTGCAGCTTTTATTCCAGACGTCCTTTTTTTTTTGTTCTAAGATGGAATACTCTGTGGACTAGTTTATCACAGTCGCTGAAGAAAGATTTTTTGGTGCAAATGTTGATGGATCCACATTGTGTAATGCCTATTCTCTGTAACATCTCTGTAATGTGTGGTGCAGTGCCAACCCAGACCACTGCACTGTGACTGAGGTTGGCGCTAATGACCAAGTTGTCGACGCGCCATTAAGCCTCAATCCCCCCCCCCTATTCTCAGAAGTTGAACACATTTATGACGCCTGGAAATAAAGTGATTCCAAGCAAATTTTCGCCACCATTATCTCACCATAACTTATGAACTTTTATAACTTTAAATTGATTGTCAGCTAACTGAAATTCTCTAAACTCAACTAATTAATTTATATTAAATAAATAAAGTAATTTATATAACTGACTTAAAGGTCTGATAAATCTGATATATATTAAAATGCCAAGTTGGGGGTTATGTGCTGTGGTGAGACCCTGTTCTATAAGACTGAAGTGCCTGATTCTACAAAATTAGTTATGGTTACTGTACCACCGCATACTACTTAAGCTTTATTTGCTGCTGGTAAGTTGCGGCTATTAAAAGCGCTGTCCTGGAATGGAACTCGGGTTGTCGCTGCAGTCGCCAGGGAGAGGTGGTGTTAGCCCATTTGCGTATTGGTCATACCAACGTTATTCCTTGCTTCCTTTTGAGGGGGCCTGAATATTATTGGTGTCGCCAGCCACTCACAACCCTTTACATTCTTGTTGATTGTCAATATCTTGAAGTGTTTGTCACCCTTTCCACCTTCCGCAAGACATAGCATGTCATTTGGGCGATGATGTTGACCTCCTGTCCGGAGTTAACCAACAGGAATGTTTTTGCAAGTGGTATACGTAGATATACAATAAGCTCTAGATTTGTGGCTTGGTTAACATCTCTGAAATGTGTGGCCCAGTGGCATCCCAGGCCACTGCACCCAGTGATTGAGGTTGGTGCTAGTAGCACCCAGTGATTGAGGTTGGTGCTAGTGGCCTAACTGTTGATGCGCCATTAGGCCTCAATTTCTCTCTCCTCCTCCCCCCCCCCCGGTGGTATTTAGCAAAACATTTGAAAAATAAGTGGTGCCATTTCACATTTCGTGCAGTTACCTGGTAACTTAAGAGATATTTTTTCAACATTTCGTTAAGACCCTTGACACGGAACTTTTAAAACTAATACTGTCTTCCTAGAAAGCACACGTCACCCCAATTTTACACAAATATTACTGCTATTTTAACAATTATACTATGAAAGGCAAGTAAAATGTTAACGCCTGCTAATTTTTTTTATTATAATTAGGCTCTCGTCAAAATACGCTGACCCGAAGTCCAAAGATTAACAACAACCAAAATATGTATGAACATGATCAGACAGACAATTATGCAGACGAATTACGTCGGAATAGATACAATCAAAATCTAGGTGATAAGGTGAGTCAATAAAGAACTTTAACAGCTCAGAAACAGTACATTAATGTATGGGTAGTAGTTGATAAGCTTACTGTTATATCAGCACTGATTTACAGAGAAACTATTTCTCTTTCAGCAAGTAACAACATACGTAAATCCACCCAGTTCGCCTACAAAGACGCCAGTACGAGATGGTTACTACAACATTGCTCCTGAATCGCAATACATTCCTTACCCTCCTGTGGTAACATCACCTCAACGTCAGCAAGCTCCTATGCTGACTACATTCAATCCAAATCCTCCCACTCTAACTCCTGTTCAGTCACCACAGCAACCTCTCCCTCCAGAACTTCAGGGCCATCTTGTCTGACAGCGTCCTGTGTCTCCTATGGTAGAGCACTGCATAAAGTGTCTTCCAACCCTGGTTCCTCAATGCCCACCGCACAATATGGCTGCATCGTCGGTTGTGCAACTGAGGAAGGACAGCCTAAACCTGCAATGCCAGGACTACGGAAGATCCGATAACTATCGCCTTGACGATAACACGATACTGTGATACTGTGGACAAGCGCCCGATGGACACAAGCGTTCCAGTTCGCATGCCGATGTTACTTGCGAAGGTACCTCACGAACATGCAAGTGCCTTTTTAATAACACGAGGAGGGAAAGTTCCACGAAATATGCCTTTTAACTCGTGCCACCACCTTCGTGAAAAGCTGAAACAATGTGATGTGCGTACAGTGTATGTCTTGTCAGATGATCACAAAGTTTCCTAAAGTGAGTCAAAGGAGTATGCTGGAATGTAGGTGGTTAAGAGGAAGACTGAAGTAATGTTACGGATGAGCCACAGAAGAGATGGCGACTGTAAGTGTCTCATCCAAGAGATTTTAGTGCAATTTTGACAGTTTGGCCGTCTGACTTACCTCCAGGTCTCAGTAATACCATATTTCCCACTATGTGGGATCGAGACTATGTTTTTTTAATGTATAATAATTATGTAATTCATAATCTGCTAGAGAGAAGGCAGAGTGTGCGACGCATCTCATCAACACAGCACAAAGGATCACAAAAGGATATGACATCCTTTACCAAGACTCCTTTTTTTAATTTATAACAATTTTCAATCTTTCGTAACTACGCGTGGAGGTAATGTGTGATGTGTGTAAGCGTGTAAGTGTGATTGCGTATGTATGTGTGTGCATGTATAAGAGAAAAGTACGCTTTGCAGTTGTGAGTTTCTCTTGAGTAATCCCGTGTACCAATTAATTCCAAATATCACAGCTGAAGCTACTTCGGAACTGTTGAACGTGTTATTTTTTTCTTTTTCTTAATTCATATCAGTGTTTATTTCCAAGGACTAGAGAAATTAGTGCGTTCAAATCTTAGCACAACTGATGTTACAATACATAATTTCAGTTTGTATTTTCAAAATCTAAGTACTTAATGTTTTACTCTACTTTGTTAGTATCTTTGAGTTAACTGATTGTAGCTTAGGGCCCAATTACAAGTACCTCACGAATTCATGTAGCTTGCTATACTATAGTTTAATTTTATAACAGAACTGAAAGTTCAAGTGCGAAAGGTCACAAAATAGAACTAAAACTATGGCATTTTGTTGATAGGATAAAAATCAGAATTTTGTGAGGGTTGGTTGTAAATGTGGAAACTTCTTGCAGGTTGGCTAACACTCACTTTAAATTTGAGGCTGTTTTATAGTTGAACTTGCACTATCTGGATACTGAACTAACACTTCCAGAGGATAAAAAAACCAAAGCATGTACACTTTTAGTGTTAAAATTACCTGCCAGAAGAATGTATAAAGAATTTTATATTGCATATTGTATGCGAACGGTTTTAACTAACAGTGTACATTAATTTATATTGATGAAAATAGTTACGCTAGGTCTAACAGCAATTTTCGGATCCAATTCTGATAATTATTGACTAAATTTGGTACGCTCGTTTGTGGACTAAAATATGTTTTATTAATAAGCACTTAGTATAATAAGTTTATACTAATATAAACTTGAATGAATGATTCAACCGTGTTTGATTACCTAACATGAAATTAAAACTTCAGTAGCTACCCTACATTAATCCCATGCTTTACATTCCTGTTTCAATTGACTGCTATTAACAAATAATTGGAACGACATAACTAACATGTGATTATTAATGGTTCCGTGAATGTGGTTAAAGTCACTAAGAAGGTCGAGCCGAAATATTGGGTGAACTCGTGCATCTCTGTCTTTTGTGGTTAGTCAAATCCAGTATGATCAAACGTGCTCTTCTTCACCATCACACATGATTAAGGAAATTTTATAAAAACGAGAACCATTTAAAACTGAAAAATGGAAGGATTGACAAGATATTACGCCGCGAAAGGAAAAAGGTTGGTGCTTGGTAATTTTCCTCTTCCAAAATAATTGGGCTGCTAGGCTTTTTGTTTTTTTTTTTATTTATTTTCACGAAGGGTCTGTCTACTTTTAATAGACAAAAACATTCCAAAAAAAATTTAAAAACCATTAAAACATTAAAAACATAACATTAAAAAAACCTCAAGTAATTGCGTAATATACAAAAGGACAATCTAATAACAATTATTAACTTAATTTGGTATGCTCATTTGTGGGTTGAAATATGTTTAACATTCTCATTGGAACATATTTGTAACAGATTTATTTCTAATTTAAAATTGATAGCAGATCTACCGTCTGTACTGCAGTTATCAAATTAAAAAGTGAAAATAACGACAAATTTGACCATCCGCAAGGGCCTGAAAATGGAATATTTTCTGGCCTTTTGTAAAGAAGGGAGGAGAGCTTAGTTTTCCAACGAAACATAGATATTTTAAATATGTATGTTGTTCACAACTTAATACCAGATTTTGTCACACTATCTAGCTATGGAGTGTCTGTAAAACGTAGTACATTGCACTGAAAAACAATTTCCCTTATATGGGACAAAATTCCAATTACAAGCATCAACTATGCGACTTCAGTGAATAGGTGAAAAGAATGAACAAGGCTATTAATCCCAATTGTAAGTTTTAAACTTCTAAGAACTGGCTTCTAAATTCTTTTGGATGCAGTAAGCCCACAGATAAGTCTCCTCCTTTATCTGCGTTGATATTGTTATTTATTTGTTATATTTTCGTGTGGTGCAAGTGTGATTAATGCAGGGAAGCTACTTTAACCAAAATATATTATTTATTTAACATTCAAAGTAAGGATTGAAAACTTTAGTTGATATCATAATTGATAATTAAAAAGCATTTTTAGCAAGGTGCAGACTAATGGAAAGAATATTGCTGTGAGATTTCTAAAGCCTTATGAACTGTTTGCTCACATGTTGGCTCACGAGGTGAGCTTTATATGCAAAACAAGTCTGCATAAACCACTGTGTAAATGGGAAAAGACAGGCCTAACAACTTATTACGATGTTAACACTTTTGTTTCTCCCCGAAATATTATTGTGACCGCAATATGATTATATCAAATGGTACATGTACAAAGAACATACAATTGATTTTTTTAGCTGATTATGGAACTGAATTTTTAATTCGATAAGCAATTTTCAGCATTCTCTCACTATCGATGACAATAACTTACCTTTATCAGGGCTGTTGATTCATTCCATGCTCTTAGCTACTATTGTTGGAAGTTCTTGTTGTTTTCTTCCAACATTTTAAGTTTATGTTTTGTCGCTTTGTGTATATTTTACATTTTGTTTTAGTTTGCGTTATTCTGGTAATCAGCAAGCCAAAATGTGTTTCATAATCGCCCACTTTGTTTTCATTAATTATTTTGTATGCTATTCTTCTTCACTTCACAACACATTTCTGGAGAAATTCATTAATGGTAATGCATTACCACTTTACTGGTGCCATGATAGTTGTATTCATTGTGATAACATGCTAATTATCTGGAGGTCAATGCACCATACTTGAGAAATTAACACCCATAATATTTTGTAAAATTATGGAGAATGTAAATCAAAATTGTCCCACCATTTAGTAAATATCAGCATCTCATTGAGAGCGATTTGTAATGGTGTGCATAAATCAAACTGATTTTTTAAATCCCTGATGAATTTTTTCAAACTGAGTGCATTTTGGCAAGCTGACAGAATTGCCTAAATGACAAAAATGTGTTGTAAGAAAAATCACCATATCATGTTATCACAATGCAGTAGAAATATCGATAAATCAGACTCCCTTAAGTTGTCAACTCACCGCAATTTAGTCATCAACCTTCACGAATATGGTTATCACTAGCCAGATGGCGACAGCAGTTAGCCTTTGACGACTTCGTTCTAGTGTGTTTCCAAAACAGAAAATTCTACTGAAATAAAAGTGTACTTTCTGTATTTGCATTTACTGTATGTATATTGTGCACTAAATGCCCATGGGTTGATGCAGTAAATTTTGAAAAAATCGGGGGGTAGGGGTTAAAAAGCGTATAACCTGTTTTCTAACCTTACTTCTGTCTAGGGAGAAAGTTTCTTCTGTCACAGAAAAGTCTGTGATTATGCGATCATTCACGTACATTACCTGGATTCAATCTAGCATTAATGCAATATCTTTAATCTCATTTATTCGCAACTTTAGTTTATTAGAACGTCACTACTTCAAAAACCAACATAATTCACAGTTAAAACTAATTTCTAATCACACTACATTTGAAACTACAGGTACAGGCATAGTTTGGGATCGCACGCTGCAACGTCCATAGAGTTACCATGAGAGAGTGTGGTCATCTACCTTCCAGGATGCAATCTGAAGCAAACATCCAGAAAATTGCACGGATTGTAAAATACGTTGATAAAAAGTCAATTTGTCAAAAGTATTAAGCTATTAATTAATTTTGCAGCCAAAAACTGCTGATTTAATGGGATTAAAGGTTGATTTCATTAACTGTATGACATTGTTAGTTAATTTTTCAGCAGGAAATGACGATTTGTGGGGAAGGGGGTTTAATGAGGCTATTTCACGATTTTGACTTTAAAGCATTTGGGGGAGGAAGGTTCATTTCAACTTTCATACATGATTTACCGTAATTTCGCCTATCTGAACACCCCTAAGTCACAGGAAAGAGTTACTTTGCATAATTGAGGTCCAATGTAGCACCAAAAAATGGTGAAACAGTTTTTAACGTTTCAAATAGGTTAACTGAAAATAGCTAGTTAACTTGATTGTCAAGATAACTAGTGCCACCTAATTCATATTCGTGAAGGTTGCTTACCATGTTAAGTTTGACAGGTAGGCTAAATGAAATAATTCGTAGACAAGTAATTTGAATTTAAATAACAGCAACCGTAAAGTGTGAATCCTAAAATGGGTTTAATGTGCTTTACTCGAGGCCATTACTTTAATTTTCAAGCATTATGGCAGGAAGAATTCATAAGCACCTCTACCTGCAGCAAAAAGGACTACAGGGTTGAAATAAAACAGGTATTCTGTATTCTACAAATCGTCTGCAAAGAATAGGTCAACTTCATCACCAAAAATACGAATTATTACTGGGTAAATGAATAGATTGCCAACACAGTACAAAAGTATCGTAAGATGTCTTTGGCTGTTGCACATCCTGTCATGAATGAAATCATTTTTGTTAATGCTACGCAGGGCATTTTACGACTGATATGGACAATTAATTTTTGTTTTGATTCCGATTTCAAATTAGATACTACCTAATATTCATGCAATTCCAAATTTAAAATTTAAAAATACAATACAAATTTGGGGATGTCGTTTTGGTTACTTTACCAGTTAATTAAACAAATACGGATGCAAACTTTTTTACATTGTCTTTTGGACTGAATGTCAGACTGCCTGAGAGGGGAACTGAACCCACAACCTTTGCAATCAAAGGCCGAAGTACTACCGCTAAGCCATGCTGCTATGCCAGTTAATATAGGTAGAAGGTAGCCACTACCAAATTGGTATTTTTACTTCAGTAGCCTACTGTTATATAAAAGTAGCTAAAATAGGGGGAAAACATTAAAAATGCATTTTGCATTTGTGCTACTATAATTATCATCAGATTTTTTCTCTTGCTTCAGTCATGACATAATGTGACGGCCAGACTGTCTTGATATTAACCAATTAATCGAAAGCTTGTTCAAACTTTCTTTCAGATACTGTAGGTTAAGAAATTTGTTCCGTATGTTGATTTGCCTGCTATTAAGCCTTGTTGCCCCTTTCGTCTCTTTCCTTTTCTAGTCGTACGACGCCAAAGAAGGGGCTTGGTTCTCCTTACATCAAATCATCTTCCTTTGTTTCAATTTTCACTTGTATCACCTGTCTCTGCTGCTACTGCAGCAACCAGCGTAATCACTAAAATACAATGACAAAATGTAGTCACTATTCTTGAAAAGTGTTAACAAATATCATTGTCTTATAATATAATGGGGAAGGACATCTAAACTTAAGCCTGTTTGTCCCACGTATCGTTTATCATCTGTGTCTCAATTTATGTTTTATTTGTTCATTTATTTGTTTGGTATCAACGTCAATGTTAAAATGTTGGCGGGGGTGCCTAAGAGAAGTGTTATTTTTCCATCATGATTACAAACTTTTATGTTGCTTAATTAAATATAACGTATGGCATTTGTATAAATAAAGTTATTAAACAAAAGATCTGTAACATGAATCACCAAACAATAAAAGTTATTTGTCCATTTTTTAATTTCTGTTTTGTTTTTGTTTTTTTGTTTTTTTTTTATACAATGTTACTCCACAGGCTACCCTGAAGCTCATAATGCAGCTTTCCTTATGTAAGGGGTAGTCCACAATAAGGGTGCAACATGCATTTTTTACGCAGCAAATGTTTTGTTTTTGAAAAAAAAAATGCAAACAGGGGCCACTTTTTGTGGATAAAAAATGCAATTTTGATTTCAGAAAAAGAGGGTCCTGCTTTTGGATATTTTTGAAAAAGAATTTCGATATAGCTGAGATGAATGAGACTAGTTACTATAGCGTATCTTGGCTACACCAAATGAAAGTGCCTAATTCATAGGCCTAATTCTTATTTTTTTTGGGGGGGGGGGAGGAATGGGACCCACGTTTCGGAATCGAAGGATGAATTTTGATCAAGATCCAGGAAAGTGGTCCTTGTTGTACTTTTTTTTTTAAACTTACATTAAAATTTCAGGTTGTGCATTTTTTGTGGATCACCCTTACAGCAAACAAGGTATACAAGAAAAAATGATGAAAATCTAGGCAAGTTAGTGTGAGACATTAACAGGCTGCTTCGCATATGATCGGCATTCCATGAAATTGTCACTACCATTAGCAAGAGATGAGTGTAGGCGAAGCTTCTTAATTGTAGTATGGGTGATACCAGCATAGAATTCCCGTTTAGAGGAACCCATTTCGAGTAACAATACTGCCATCTTCTGACGAAGCTTAAATTCAATATCACTTAGCGTGTTTACAAAAAGCCCTGAACACATCTCCACACAATAGATGTAACCTCATTACACTTGCTCAGGCTTCTCCCTTTACTTATCGGTATTGGCAAGAATTTGGTATTGGTGTTAGTGGGCTTGCGCCCCTTCCAAATCCTTACCACTTCCTAGTGGTTAAATCAATTTTATTATTATAGCACAGCATTATTCTGAATTGTTCTAAATATTACCTGGACCCTAATATGCTCGGAAGATTTGTGGTTATAATTCCTGGTTTGCCCATATACCTAGATTTCGTTCTGATTATAAAAACCTGTAGTAAGATTCAGAATTGGACAAGTTTATTTATACAAGCATTAGCATAGTTTGTTTTAAGTAACTTGAGGTTTAATAAAATTATTTTTAAAAAAATGATATGCCACACAAAGTAGCATTACTGTAACGACCCCAATTCAGCATTATCTGGAAGTGCAGATGGATAGGAGACAGTTACAGCGTAAGCTTCCAGAAAAAAAACTTTAACAAAGGGTTACAATTGGAATTTTCACAGGGCGCATAAATGTGGTTACAGGCCTTCAGAAGGCTCTTTTGAGTTAACACATTTGTGACTGCCTTAATAATCACCATACAAACAGTATTGGGTTCCAAAACATTTTATATAATTTTGCATGGTCGACTGAATAAGATTACCTGCCCAACAGTAAAAAAAATGGCACATGTCAATTCTGACTTTTCAATATCTTTAGGTGACATAGGTATTTGTTACTGTTTGCATGCCAACAAAGGATTGAATTCATGAGATCATAAAAGATTTTTACTATAGATATGGCAGAATTAAATAAAGCTAGCCAACAAAGTAATGTTTTTACCGAAATGATTGTTTGGGGATGACTACTTAATGTCAGCACTGCTAAACCTAAAACCACAAACAAAAATACATAGTTCTCTCATCAAACCAAAAGAAAGGCATTGGAAACCAGAGTTAAACGAATTTCATAATCCTAATGGTAAAAACTCCTTGGAAGGTGTTGCAGAAACCAAAAACTTAAAAAGTCAAAGCTACGATCTTATCAAAAAGATTTTGTTACACCAGCCGTGTTTAACGTCAATGCAAATGCGAGTAAAATAAAAATAAAATAAAATTCAAGTAAATGCACAAACTCGAAACCATGACTGATGCCAAAGACAAATAAACTAAATCAATGAAAAACAAAATAAGTGTACCCTATCCAACATCAAAAAGTTGAAAGGCTTACCAAGTTGCCGTTATTCAGAGCAAAGATAGCTGCCACCACTCGACAGTTACTCATCTAATCCATACTTACATTCATCACGCACATTGAGGCAAACTAAACCATAGTGCTACACTCCAAAAGGTAAAAGAATCCTTAATCCTTTTGTTTTTCAAAAGAATCCTTGTTGCCTCATAGTGCGGATTTGATGCTTTCAAGTTTAAAAGATCCTCTGGTGTACACGCTTTCTACTAATTCAAAAAAGGAATTGTGAAGTTTAGACAGAAATCCATGTAAGTTCTTTATATACCTCTCATAGATCAACCTAACTCTATCCCGCCATAGTTTCAAAAAGGGGAAGGGGGTTGGGGGTAGAGAATACAAAACCTCTGTCGATATTCAATATTACACGATCCTTCATTCTTTTGGTAAACCAGCATTGAAAATTTTCGGTACTGCGGGCATCCCTTTTATCAAGAAACAGAATACCATCTTCTGAGATTGGACGAATGATAGATCTAAAAAGGGTGATCAATACCTAGATTCTCTTGCCGCAGTAGATCTTCCAACTAAACTGAAACAGCCGTGGCCATTTGAAAATTCAACACGTTGGGATAAAGTGAAGGCGGGTTCAGTGTTACACCAAGGTCTCTCATAGTGGAGGATTGCGAGATCTCGTCACCATTTAAAAAATATGGAGGGTTTGGATTGTCTCGTCCAACATGCAAAATGTTCACCTTATTATAATTAATAGGTAACTAGCAAGCAATGATCTAATTCCACAGTAAGTCAGCTGCATTAGGATAGGCATGCCAGGTTTTGCCTGAATCCACAATAGCAGGCATCTTTAAATCGCAGCATATTTTGATTGGGTTACCCGAGTAAAACAGCAAAAGTTTACGATAAATATAGAAAAACGTTCAGGAGCCAAAACAGGACCCTGGAGTAAACCACTACCAGTTGATGCCCATATAGATTGTTGTCCATCCAAGATGACTGCTATCATGCAATCCTTCAATCACTGGAGAATCCACTCTACAATGTAACCACCAATATCCACCTGTTTAAATTTCACTTGAAGTTTCTCAGCACAGAATTAGTCACATGGCTCTTTCAAGGTCAAATAACAATGTCAACTTTACAATAGCTTGGTGCATTTTGGTGTCATCAGCATACTTTTATAAAATGCTCGGAATGTCGCAGCCCATATCTGCAACAAACGAACATAGAAGAAAGGGGCCAAAAACAGATCCCTGAGGCACACCTAAAGTAACTAGCAAGACCCCTCAATAACCGCACACTGCCTCCTTCCCAGAAGATAATTATTGATTCGCCTTGTCAGTTATTCGCTGATGCTAAGGTGCACAAGGGCGTTAATCAATTTGGAATGAGGCACCACATTGAAAGCTCAGCTAAGCTCAACGAAAATCACATTGGTTGGAATTCCACAGTACATCGCGCAGTTCACGCATTGCGAGGAGTTAGCAGATTGGTGATGCTTGACCGTACTTTGGTAAAACTACACTACATGTCATCAAAGATTGAAAGATGCCGAGCTGACTCCTTTTATTGACAAGCAGTTGATAGACTATTTTGGAGACAACAGGTAGGAGGCTGACCGGTCTGTAGTTCTCGGCGTCTTTTTTGCAAGCTACCGGCAGGAAGAAATGAACGAGCCCACTCTGTGGGCGACAACTGCGGGGACAACTGCCATTTTTAAGAACTCGCTAATAATACTGCAGAAAGGCTTTGCAAGTCATACATTGCTTCATGATCTGGAGTGACTGCCCATCAGCGACGGTTGCCTTCTTTGGCTCCAGAGATACAAGTAGCTTAAGATACTTGCTCCATAGCCAATATGGCATTGTTGTTGTTGCTCTATAGGCTTTTAAAATTATATTTACACTCTATCTGTAGTGGTTGTGTCTTCCACTACACGACACGCTGTTATGTTAAATGCGTTTAATGTCACGATGAAGAAATAAATAATGCAGAACATTAGGCTGTTATCCTGACTCGCACACAGCTCTACTCAGTTGCTCTGCCTCGCTTACGATAAAGTCACCGCATTGGCGGGAATACGTTGCTGTGGTGCGTGGCAACCACGCGGGTGGGGGGCGATTATAGGCGGGCAAGTCCGAAAGGGCATTACATTACACATCTCCATCTGCACTACACACAAACGAAAACGCACTGAGGTTGGGTAGCGGTGGGGGGGGGGGGGGGAAGATACCGATGGGGTAAGATGATTTTATTTGGGGGGGGAGGGGGCGGGGGCCGAGGGTGGAGGTGAAGGGACTTGGCAGTCACGAACCCTGGGGCTTTTCATTATATTAACAAACAGCCGTCGTACGTACGTAAGTGCGTCTGAAGGCGGGATAGATTATGTCTGAGGAAGCTGAATTCTCCCATGACACAGCCGTGCCTGTATTTAGGGCTGTTTTATTATTGAAAGTATCTTCCCGAAAATGTATTTTTATTAAATAAAAGAAATGTTTAAATGCTGTTTACATATTTGTAAAATAAATAAAAGAAAAATACAAAAACCTGTTAAAAATTCTAATAACAAATGATTTAAGCAAAATCCTACACATTTAGGAACGAATTCGCACTGAATTTAGTCCGAATTTTTTCCGAATTCTCCACCGCACAAGTGATTTTCGCGTGATTTTCCTGAATGTGGTCGGGAGTCCCCTCCCCCCTCCCTCCCCCCATCTTCCATGAAGGCGATAGGGTCACACGCACCGAGTCAATTCCATCCTCCATACTTCAAGCCGCTAAATTTATCTCATTCGACCTTGTTAAAACACTGTTCATGGCAATTTCGGTTTCTGTTTCGTTTAAGATTAGTAACATCGCAGGCATTACTTAGCTGTTACATTGTTTGCGTCAAAATACAAATTAATTGAATACGTTAAATTGAATAATCTACAATTTTTTTTTAATAGTACAATTAAATAATATTGTGTTACATTTTCTTTATGACGCCCCTGATGACGCTGTAAGTATTTCTTATTTAGCAACACTCAAAAATTGTCAGTTTTCGTCTACATTAAAAAGAAATCACTAAACGTAATCAAGCGTAACATAAAATATATTTATTACACTACTGAATTTTTTGTATTTATTTTCCAAACATTTGAAAGTTTGTAATATTATGATTTTCAGGGTTGCTAATTCATTTTGGCGTCCTTTTGCGGTTCTGCAACATGGAAGCGTCCACTACGAGAAATGAGGTTGTTATCGAAATATCTGAGCCAGTTTCAGATTAGACCACGTGCGATAGACGCATTCAAAATTGTTTACTGCGGACCTGTTGGTCTGACCATAACTAAAAACCCGAATTGCGCCAAAATGGTAAGTATGCAGGTTGAATCAGGTAACTTAACGTTGCTGTTATGTAGCTGAATCATTCCGTCATAAGTAAAGACGAGTCATTATAATGGGCAGAGGGGGAAAACGTTAGACGTCATTACAAGTTGTTGACCTTGAGTACATGGGCTGCATGCTATTTGCCCTAAGTCAAAGGCACTGTTTACTCAAAGGCAGTGGTCAAAGGTCAAACCAAGGTCTAACGGTGTCAAATGACGCTTTGTGAGATTTATCCCGGCCCAAGGCTGCGTCTGTAATTTTTTTAGTCATTCTGTAGAAATGAAATAAAGTAGATTTGAAATAAAGCTTTTCCAAGTCCTTGCAACGTAGGGTTTGAAACGGGGGAACCACTTCCACAGCGGCTCCAAGCGCGTCCACCATCGATCTGTATACGTAGGTTGTACTATCTCCGTTGGTGTAAAGGGTAAATTAAGGTCGCTGTTTCTCGAAAATAAGGTCATTTTTTTCCAAATTTACCTAACCTAACCTAACCACATAACACCAGAAACCGCAATCAAAATCTTAAACCTTTCTAAACTTCACGCGCCGGAATCTAGATAGGCCGGCCATCTTGCTCGGAGCTTCTGCGGTAGTGGACCCGAAACGGGGACCACTAGCATTTTATCGTAAACAATTCGCAAGATAATCGCACAAGGTGATAAGCCGTTGACAGCCGATTGTCAGGGTTTGTACAAAAAGTGGAAGTTTCCATGCTTGAAAATACTGAATACATAAATCCTCTATTTGTAGCCTGGGCCACTGGCAGAAAATCGAGCCATTTTGACCCAGTTATAATTAGAAACCAGCTGCTACAACATTTAGAAAGGAAATTTAAGGTATCAGTACGTGTAGAACATGTCTGACATGTGACGAACATGCTCTTATATATAATTTTTTTTCAAAATTAAGCCATTTTGACCCGGCTATACTTAAAGACCCTGCTACTACTATTCGTGATTGACAAAACACCCGACTGCAAATAGATACTCGACTGCAATCGAGAACCCGGCCACAAATAGAGGATTTATGGTATACAAGAAAAAATATTTTAACAAATTGACCCTATTGGCAGGAAAATACTGGTTTTGACTTTTCCAATCCATCTGATGAGATGATGCAGTAGCCTAACTTGATTTTATCTACTGTTGGTTAAACGTCTGTATAGACACAAATTTATCGATTCCATCATAAGAAGGGCGTGTTAAATTGATGAGTGGCCCCCGCGTAGGTGTTGGATTTTAGCATTACTGAGGTATTGCTTCAGGCAATGGAGTGCTGTGTCTTGCGGTGGTGTTGTGCAATACCGTCTAATTTCTCTACGGTGGGTGTCACTCGTGTTCGAGTATTCTGATGTTTAGCTGGCGTTTGGTTTCTCCGATGTCAGTGAAAACAACGCTCGTCATATTACTGTGAAAGTTCGTCAAATAACGGTCACAATTCCGAGAATCATGGAGAATATTACCGCTAAACTTCACAACGAAGACATTTTCAATGTTTTGCGAATTTTCAATGGCAAACTGCCATCTTCCTCAGGTAGGTAGGTGTAAGGAGGCCGATACTTTGTCAAAAGTGCCTGAGGAAGATGGCAGTTTGCCATTGAAAATTCGCAAGACATTGAAGGTGTCTTCGTTGTGAAGTTTAGCGGTAATATTCTCCATGATTCTCGGAATTGTGACTCTTATTTCTCCTATGTAAATTACATTGCAATAAGGCATGGGGATCTTGTATACGACCTTACTAAGGGACCCAATTTATGGTCGGGAGCAAGGAATTAATTGTCAGTCACTTGCTCACTTTCCTTTTCAGTAGGGGGGGGGGGGGGTTGTAGTGGAGGTGGCCTAGTAGATTCTTATGTCGGGTGGGATATCAGTGTGTCGAGGGGGTGGCGTTCTAGGTTTCCTGAGCACTCGCTTAAGATTCGGAGGATATCTGTGTTTACAGGTTATACCATGTCGTCCTAGTAAATGGTGGATGTCGTCACTTTTTCTAGGAATGTAACATTCGGTTGGTCGGGTAGCTGTTGTTTCCGCCTTTTCAGTGCGGTGCCAGGCTTTCTTCATCTCGTATTAATCATGTGGGCTGGAAAATCCCTTTCAAGATACGCATTCTTGGCTTCATCAAGGAACATTCTTGCAGTCTCTAGATGGGATGAGTGTTCGACTATGTTCTATTCTCTTCTGTTCGTTGGCTAGCAGGGCCCTCAATTGGTTTCAAGGATGTCCCGACTGGAATGATAGACCTCTTCCTGGTGTGCATGGTTTCCTGCGTGGATCATACAAGATTCCATATTGCTCAATGAAGATAATGTCGAGGATTGCCAGTTTGTTGTTGGTCTCTTCTTCGTGTGTGAACTGGATGTTTTTATTCGAAGAGTTGTGCACATTTAGAAGTGCAAGTTTCTCGTTTTTGTGTAGTAAAAACGTCCTCGATGGACCTCTTCAAGATTGGAAGTAAGGGAATGTGTTTCTCGTATGCCCCAACCATGCCACACAGGAAGAGGTCTGTCATTCCATTTGAGGGACCCTCCTAGCCAACGAACTGAAGAGAATAGTCAAACACTCATTCCATCCAGAGACAGCAAGAAA
The DNA here is from genome assembly GCA_023313725.1 of Lithobius niger. Classification (NCBI taxonomy): domain Eukaryota; kingdom Metazoa; phylum Arthropoda; class Chilopoda; order Lithobiomorpha; family Lithobiidae; genus Lithobius; species Lithobius niger. The sequence goes on along the minus strand of JAHWFP010094708.1, from coordinate 36,560 downwards.
GTTCCTTGATGAAGACAAGACTATGTTCCTTGAAAGGGGTTTTCCAGCCCGCATGATTAATACTGAGATGAAGAAAGCCTGGCACCGCTCTGAATAGGCAGAAACAACAGCTGCCCGACCAAACAAATATGTGACTTAACTTCTTGGAAAAAGTGACGACATCAACCATTTACTAAGCCGACAGGGTGTAACCTGTAGACACAGATGTCCGCCGAATCTTAAGCGAATGCTCAGGAAACCTAGAGCCCGATACCCCCCCCCCCCCCACGTCCCTCGACACACCGATATCTCACCCAACATAACAATCCTACTAATCCACCTCCACCCCAACCCCCCTCATCCTACTGAAAATGAAAGTGGCTGATAATTTCTTGCTC
>JAHWFP010094708.1:0-36083 GCA_023313725.1 Lithobius niger | reverse complement strand
CCCCCCCCCCCCCACCACAAATTGGGTCCCTTAGCAAGGTCGTATGCAAGGTACCATACCTTGATTGCATTACAATTTACGTCGGAGAAACCAAACACCAGCTAAACATCGGGATACTCGAACACACAAGTGACACCCGAACCGGCGTATAGAAAAATTTAACAGTATCGCACGGCAGCACTCAATTGCATGGTGCAATACCTCAGTATTGCTAAAATCCAACACCAAATTCACTTACTTTTTTGTAAGGCAGCACCAAGAGTGTTCCAGTTACTTCAGTTACTTTTGGTGCTGCGTTACAAAAAAGTAAGTGAAAATGAACGAAAACCAAAGTAAATCATCCGTACCATCGGTATTTGAAGTCCAACGCCAAACATGAACCCCACCTCAAGAGCCCTTGAGTCTTTGGCCATTAAAAAGTTATCTCAAAGGCAGGTGCCACTCATGAATTTGACAGGCCTTTCTTATGATGGAATTGATAAATTTGTGCACCCAGACTTGGCTGCCAAACTAGTCAACGAGTGGAGCCTATCCGGAGTTTGTGCTATACAGATCAGTGGTCGGAGCGGCCATCATGGTGGTTTTGTTCTAACGATCGTCGACATGTGACGTTTTTCGATTTCCAACGATGGGGAACGGATTTTTCCCCGAAAATTCAAGAAACAATGAATTTGATTTATTTGAGGTGGTATAGTGCTAATATTTCATCTTCAAATGGTTTTTAATTACCACTGTCAGACGTCAATTGCCGGTATTTAAAAATATCCAAGTTTAACTACACAAACTTACAAATTTTCGGCAACTACTAAGAGTTGCCTAGATCAAGCAAACTTACCATGTAAAGTTACGATATTCTGGTTCTGCTATTTATAAAATCGTCGGTTTAAATAAAAAGTAAAAAACACACACACACCGTGGAAGCAGAATCGGAAAAAAAGTTAAATCTACAGAGAGACTTGTATTAAACATTGTAAATTTGTGCCGGTTGTGAGGTTGGCGCTAATGACCAAGCTGTCGACGCGCCATTAAGCCTCATCTCCCCCGCCGGTTCCATCACAATTCTTTTTTTTCTTCTACAAACTGGGAGTGCTGTTAAAGCTGGCGCAACATTGGTTGCCAATTTTCTTTTCATTTAGTGGTGGTTGCAACGTTACATTTGAAAGTGGAAATGAAAAAAATTGCATTAATGCAGGAAAAAACCAGCTTTAAGTCAATCAAGTGAAAACCATGGTATTTATGCCATCGTTGAGCCCACTGCAAAGAGAAAGTTGCCCCTGTGAATGATGCCAGCAACATTGTGTTAATAATTTTCATAATTAAAAAACTTTCCAAGCAGCACTAACACTCGAATGAGTGGTTGACACACAAAAATACGCAAAGTTAGATAACAACGGGGGATAAAACAATATGAATTAAAAAAAACATGCCAATCAGCCATTGAAGGCTGGCTGAAAATGTTCTTTTTGGCCTACGACCTACTACGGTTCTGCCTTATGGCAGTGCCAGCACGTCAAGTTAAGAATCTTACAATCAGTTCATTCATTCCAATGTCAATTCTCAGAGTAAACAAGCTTCCACAAACTAGACACTACTATGTCCATTGTCCAGCCATTCTTAGATGAGGCAAAAGAAAAGTTTCGTATAGCCTGCTGGGATTCCAAGGGGAACGCTGAGTCGGCTTAACAAGAATGCATGCTCGATTGTGCCGTCTGCTAAGAGAAGAGAGCGAGAAGTGAATGAGTGTGACAACAAGACTATAAAAAGAGAAGAAAAACCGCGGGTGAGTTTGACTTACCTTGAAGGAGTGTCTGGCCAGATTCATGATGTCTTGAGAAAGCCAGGCTTGCATGCATTCTTGAACGTAGAGTGCTTGAAAAATTTTTATTAGCAACAAAATGAGGAAACGTGCGACTGTCCTACATCAGACTCGTGTGACACATAAGGAGGAGGAACAGGCGATGGGGCGTGTTGCAAATACGAGAGAAGGAGTGTCCCATGCAATCACTGTGAGACAGTCTATATTGGTGAGACCAAAAAAGGTGCACGAGTGAGACTGGCACAACGCATGGTGAACTACCTTCATGAATGTGAATTGTGTAGCACTCGCCATTTGGCAAGTAGACATTAAAATACACTGACCATTGACCATTACCCCCTCTCCATGTAGAAACAATTGTAGCAGCTGTGCTGCTTCTTACTGAAAAATATTGTGTGTATTAATCTTACTCTCCAATCAGCCAAATTGAAGACCTTGTCCCATTGTCTCTGATTGCCAAACTAGACGCGCAGTGGAATTTGACAGCAGTCGTCGAGCGGTCCTCTAGTGAATAACATAGAAATCAGTGGTCGGCGGCACGTGCACGAAGATTTAAAGTGCAACATGGAGTAAGCGTACATCGAACGAACGTTCTCTGCTGTGGTGTGGTCTTCTGAAGAAGGGGAACGGTGTTTTCTTCCTCGAAATTTTAAGTGAACTGTTGTTAGAACATTCTTGGAGGTGATAAATGTGTTTCAAATCATTTAATATGGTTAAAATGGCTAGCGATAATATTGTACAGTTAGAGAGCCCTTGCAATTCTGCATGGAAACAGCAAACATAACTGGATTTCTTAAGAAACTTGTGCTTTGATAAATACATGAATCTTTGTGAACTGAGTTGTTTTAAATTTTATTTTAAAAGTTGATTGGTTTGGTAGATTTTGTTTGGTTTGGTCCAAATGGCGACTGATTTAACAAACCATGACGATTAAATTGTAAGGCTGTACCGAACACCAATTTTTCAGCCAAACCGAACCAAACAAATCTTAAATGAGCCGAACACCAAACACTTCCACCGGCCAATGGTTGAATTTTCCTTGCCATTTGGCGAGTGGCGATCGACAATGGTGGAGGTTGATGGCGATTGTAAGAAATGAGGAGAAGGACAACGGAATAGCCGTGCATTGCATGGAAACACATCACACAATAGATGGGAGAAAACAAGATGCTTTTGAACTCAAACTTAGCAAGAGATAAGCATCTTAGTTGCCTGGAATAAATAGCAATTAAACAACATGAATTGCATAATAAACCACTTATGAACCTTCAGTGACCATCAAATCCTAACGTGGAGCATCTGGTTAACGAGGGACTTAAACGAGAATTTAGTAGGCGATGGGAACTGAGTGAGCAGAGTTCTGGCGTGTAACCAGGGCTCGAAATGAGCGGTATCGCATCGCAATTTGCACCACAAATTTAAACGTTAGCGATGCAAAATTAAATAATGTATCGCAGTTTAGCGACGCAACTGTATTAAAGGAGACAACATAATAGGCTAATCGTGATCGTAGTGGCTGACATGGAGGTGCTAATCCCTCCCAATTTATAGGCAGGCCAAACATTGCACATGCATTCTGGGAAATCATTGGTCCTACCATCACCTTCGGTATTTAGTTGGTGGTGCTTTCGTTTCAGACACAAGTCAAAATAGTCTTCATGTGCATTGGATGCCATAGTCTTGACCAAGCATCCGTGTGTGTAGCAAAGTAAATGTGAAACAAAAATGGATATGTTTCAAATAAAGTAAACGTTTGTATTGTTTTTTTACTAAATAAATTATTCTTTAAAAGTTGCTAATCATTTTTTCGTTATTGCTATGCAAATTTCTATTTTGTATCGCATTTCTGCTATGCAATTGTTCTAAGACAATTCGAGCCCTGGTAACCGCTCGACAAAATGTAGGAGGCCACGATTACTGTCGAATTCGAAAACAGCGATTGTAAACATCGAAGAAGTAAGATGTGATCAGGTACTAAATAAACCTTTAAAAGCCTGATGAAAACAACATGGAGTTGTTGAAAATTTGCTGGACAAAGTAGTAAGTGTCCAGTTTGTGGAAGTGTGGGTGTTTATTTTGTGAATTGACATTTTCGGAATTTCTTTATGTACCACAGTACAACAAAGTTTTGCTTGAAATTCATTCATCATTAAGGCTGTTCAATACCGATACTGGTATCGGATATCGGAACAGAAACTACGGTATCGGATCTGAGTTTCATATTTCTGCCGATACCTTCGACAGATACTTCGCACAAAACATTTGACTTCAAACTTGCATGAATTTTATGAGCGGATGGCCTCAAAATTTCAGTCTAGCATTCAGTATAACCTTGTTAATAAGAACTCTGATAACAAGAATTCCCGCTTAATAAGAACTTTTTTCAAGATTTTGGTTGGTCAGCTACTCAGTCAGCACTGAATATGTACGGCTATAACGAACTCTGTTAATACGAAAGTACGGATAAGACGAACAAATATTTACAATTGCAGCTTATTTTTACGAATTTGCTGATCGTAACGGTTTCATTTTCCTCCCCCTTGAATTTCGTTTCATTTCACGCAAAACATCAATCGCTAGTTGACTCCATCTTGGGATGTTATAAGAGTTTTGTCCGTTTGCGCAAAGGTCAAGGACGAATGAAAAGAAAATACCGTATACCGGTAGGCTACAATTTTTTTAAAGTTGCAATCCAATTTCTCTCGTACGTTTAATAAGAACTACGGTTAATAAGAACATTTTTAACAGTCCCCTTAAAGTTCATATTAAAGAGGTTTTACTGTACCACAATTTGCCAGTAAGTTTTACTGCATGGAATTTATGGTAGCATATCCAAATTTAATCCTGATTGCTAATTTTTTAGTTGTCAATGCTGAATTATTGAACAGACTGAAGCTTCAGTGTTGCCGTTTCCATGGTATCTGCATCGGATTGTCCGATACTGTTGGTATCGGTATCGATATCGGAATAAAAAAAAGTGGGTATTAGACAGCCTTATTCATCATTGTTAGTTGTAGAGGCTAGGGTCATAGTTGATTTGATTGACACTTTACAAAATTTATGTTGTTTGTTAATTCGCTAGGCAACATTTTGTTCATACTATTAGAGAAGATACCACATTAACCACACTTCCAATAGTTTGACAAATTGACTAAAATATTTTTATTCTTGTATTAGTCAACTGAAAAACGTGAGAAGCTAGAGGGTGAAGATCGAGTGAAGCAGTTGGACACACTGAAATCTTCTGGCTGGACAATGGTCATGGGACGTGACGCTATTTACAAGGAAATTGTGTTCAAGAATTTCAATCAGGTTTGTATTACTGGGGACTGCAATAATGTTGCCATGTGTGCAAGTTTTTAAAATATTTTTTTGAAATGCGCGAGTTTGTAACGCAAAGAATATTGCTGGGTGTGTTTCTTGAGAAAATTCTATAAAAGGTTAACATGGTTACAGTGGGGGCAGGGCAAGATTCTATGCAACCTTGTGCAAAACTTGGTTTCAGTGTACCAAAAATGTTTTGGATAATAATGAAAACTAACAATTTTCACAAGAACTGCTTCATTACTAAACAGTACCACAGTCCATCCGCAAATTAAAAATGAAAAAAGGTGCCACGAGTACAAAGGGTTACTGAAAAGGTTTCGTAGACAGGGTCTTAAATTTGAAACGTGCATTTGAAACGTCTTCTCTGGGCCTATACAACTAATATTTTAATTTAAAAAACTTGTGATCGTTTTGCTGAGCTACCTATCAGCTCGATCCAAACCGAATCTGTGTGATCCGGATTCAGTATAGGCTAATTCTGCCGAATCCAAAACCAAATCTACAGCTTCTTTTCAACCATAATTAAACGTATTAAACAACTTGATTTGGTTTGTCAATCTTCCTGGAAGTTGGGCACGTCAGGCTTTTAATTGGCATTTTAATTAAACAAATGTCAGAAAATTAATTTTCAGGCCAGATATCAGGCCTACATTGTTGTGCCAGATATCGTTCAGTCTTTTAATCAGTTTGGTTTGTTTTCAAATTTCAGTGAGTCACCTACCTATGGACACTAACATTTATGGGAGTAGATTGCATCAATTGACCGTAAAATTCCAACAAAAACAATGATTACTGGAGCAGTTGATTCTGTTTGTTTATGAATGCCATCGTTAGGGTGCTTGTTCCTTAAGACTAGCGGTTCAGTCAACCTTTTTCGAATGTCGATCTAGTAGCAGTCGTCACTTGGCCAGTAGACCTTAGAAAGCACTCGCCATTTCTCAATTTCTTCTCGCCACATACAAAATACGTCTTGTAAGATGCATGGTTTCTCTAATTTATGCTGTGACCAAATTGTGCAATTTTCTTAAACTCCAGTATTACAGTGTATTGTAGTAAAACCAGTTGTATAGCCATTATAAATCTGAGCATAACGCCGCAAACCGTTTGTCTCTAAACTTATACGGTTCCAGAGATAACCCCCTGTTTAGTGGCATGCTCTATAGCTAGTCACCGTTTTGGCGAGTAAGGCTAAATTCCAAGTCGCCAACTGTTCATGGCGAGTGGCGACTGACATTGGGAAGGGTTTTCTGTTGGTTTTCTGTTGAATTTCTGTTGCTTTTAGCACTTTTGGGATGGCATCTGCTTTAATGATGGTTAGGATGTCGTCGACAAATCTGAACCAGTCATGGATGACTTCACTGAAGGCTGCGATGGTCATTTCATCATACTTTTGGAGCATGATTTCTGCGAGGTTGCCGGAGATACAGTATCTCATGGGGCCTCCTTCAATTAGCTGAAAAAACGTTTCATTATATTTTACGTATGTACTTTGGAACAGCAGGTTGAGTAGTTTAAGGGTTTGAACGGAGTTTAGTTTGGTATCTCCTGGATCGATTTCGGTAGCCTCAAGGAGTTGGAAAACATGGTCGCATGTAGTTTCTCTGGCTAGGGAAAAGGTTGACAACATCGAAAGATGCTAGAACGTATCCTTCCGTTGGACCATTTAAAGCGGAAGTAATGGGACGAAGTGGGAAACCATTTTTGTGTATTTTAACTTGGCCAAAAATATTGGGTGGTTTGGGTTGTTTTTGGATGAGATCGGACACCAAGCTCAGGAATAAATCCGCGTATACAACAAGTTTGCTCTAAATGAACGTGAATGTCGCTTTGAAAATTGTTAGTTGGCTCGTGCGAAAGTTTCTTATATGACGAGTTTATTGTTGTAATCTTGGGTGTCAAGAACAATCGTGACGTTTCCTTTGTTGGCTTTTGCAATAGTTAGGGCCGGGTTTGTTTTGATACTACGTAGTGCTTCGCGTTGTGCGTGCGTCATATTGTCTCGTATAGTCTTCCGTTGACTAAGGATGGCGCCAATGCTGCCATTTACTACCTTTGGTTCAACTGCCATTCCACCTCCGAACTCAGTCGTTCGTGGTTGCAGCTCTAAGACCCTGTCTCCTGTTTCCCAAAGACAACCTTTTTATTCACTAGCTACAATATGCTCGGCCGCTCTGATGTTTAAACCTCACAATTTGAGTTCTGCAGGGTTCATTTTGACCAGCATCCCCTGTCACCTGTCAACATCACCCTTTTTCTACTTCGGTCCCCAATGGGTTCCCTCAGCCCCACCTGCTTTTCCAGTTTGACCAAGCTGTCGACGCACCATTAACCCCCTCCCCCCCCCCCCCCCCCCTGCTTTTCCGACGGCCTCCATAACGAAGTTCTCATCCTTCGTCTCACTAAGTTTTCTTTTGGATTCACGTCTGCTCATGGACTACGAGGCTTTAACTTACCTTGAGGACCTCCCCTGCTGCTTCCTCCTGTCTCCAACAAGTAAATCTGACTCCTCGTCTTTCATTGCAAGACTTGAACGACTGAACCTAAGCCACGTTCATTGCTGACCATACATAATGGCCCCAATCAGATAACAATAACGATCACGATCGCTTCTACCAGTGATCGCACTAACCCTGCTGCAACAACGTTCCTCTTGAGTGTAGCCACAGCCTCTTCAACCAGCGGTCCCTCAAAGGCTGAATCTACCATGACGCCTGAAACCTTGTCTCCTGACGCCTTGCCCCTGGTCCCCTGTCCCTGATCCTGTGTCTCATGGGCTCGTCTTGCAGGACAGGGGTCCCTCGTCTGTCAAACACCTCGTTTACAGCTCTACTTCTTCAAAGGTTCCACCAGTCGCTCCACTTCCTGCAGTAGGGGACGAACCTCTGTGGTCTCTCCCGTCTATTCAAAGACGAAGTCTGAAGCTACACTCGGTGTGCAGATCGACGTTACCTTCATCCACTGTCAACAACGATCACTTCAACGGTCCCTTCCTTGCTGTCCGACCCCCGCGGTCTCCCCCGTCTATTCAAAGACGGAGTCTGAAGCTACACTCGGTATGGAGACCGACGTTACGATCGCGTCAACCGTCCTTTCCTTGCGGTCCGACCTACCTTTCCGAACGCAGCCATCGCTTGTACGTCTCTGCTGCATGAATTGCATGTCTATCCTGAAGATCTTGCACACTTCCACATTAACTTATACACCCCCTTTTCTCTGTTGCGCGGTGTTTCCCTCTTGGACTAGAGCAGCGCTTCTCAAACTTTCTTCTGTAGCGGACCGGTAAACCTTGGTGGGTGTGGTGAATCCGGGGGGGGTAATCCGTAATGACAACAAATTTTCTCGCTACGTAGCGTATTTATTTATGAAAACGTTTATGCTAAAACATTGAAAGTTTTCAAATCTGGGTTTGTTTAAAAATAATTTTTCTTATTTTAAAAACGTGCGCAGCTAATGCAATAAGTGAGCCTGTTTATTTTTCGAAAGTTAGGAAGTACGTGGCTTGATCGAGGATAATGGCGAGCTACTATCCAATTTGTTAATGTATTTTATCTTAATGACACTCTCACTCTTAGCTGATAAACCAGTCTCACATACGTAGGTGACACATGCACACGTGCATTCAGACCTGCAGGAGGACACGACTGTGGATTGCTTGTTAACAAGCCTCGGCTTTATGATTTGTTGTCTCTTCATGTGAGATTACAATAAATTAAAAGCAAATATTTGAAATTGTTAAAAAAATCAACCTGTAATGAAATTCGGTTGATTTCGTCACTGAGGATTGTTTCAGACTGTTTGGTGCAAAAATAAGTAATATAAAAATAACGAGTGGAAGAATAAAATAGAGTTTAACCAAGTGGTATTTGCTCGCTTTCTCACCACTGGACTAGTTTTTAGATTCTTACACATATAATAGTAACGATGGACGACAAGTGCATGTTGCAACCATCTACTGCAGCAATTTACTTTTAATCTTTAGCGATTGTAATTTTGAGCGATATTGTTCCTACTATACTAGTAATATTACTTTCACCCATTCATTAAATTAGAAGGTTGGTCATTTATCCGAATGTATGACAAGCTTAAACTTTGATGAAAATTCTAGTAGTGAGCAATTGTCTATCAGTGCTTTTTTGGTAAATTCATGTTTTTGTCCACGTGTTCACCATGGACTGGCACCCAACCTTTCGCGGACCGGCGCCGGTCTGCGGACCACACTTAGAGAACCGCTGGACTAGAGGACCCTTACGAAGCCTCACTGAACTAGGTCTCGCTTCACACCACCATCACGGGAACCCCGACACTTAGAGGAGTGATGGATCAACTCTGCAACTCCTACCGCCTTATCAAAGGAAATTGACCGTCTGCGACAACAGTCGACCTCCTTATTAGTGACAGCTTTATGCTGGGTCAAGGACCCATCAGTCACCTTACGGTCGCACCCTCAGTCTCAATCGACACATGGGTTAGTACCATCCCGACCCCTACAATCATGGAGCAACCACAGACCTCAATGACATTCCTTTGCCCTTACAGTCATTCCACAGTTCCACGTCGACCAGACTCCCGGTCCCTGCTTCGGCAAGCCCTACGCCAACGTTTCCTCTGGCACTCTCTGTTCCGGTCGCCCATCGCGACCGCACTTCAGTTCCTGTTCCGCACCTGGTCTAGGCGACAGATCAAGCAGTCGCCATTTGCCTGTCGGCCTCTTCTTCAGCACACTTTGAACGCCTAACTACATAGAGCGTCTGGCAGTCCGACGACACGGTTAAATTCGTTCCTGTCTTTGGTACAACCTTTTCAACACTGTGCTATACGGTCGTCCACGGCCCATGGTTTTTAATGGCTCATGGCGACCGCCTCATCTGTTTTTTAGGGCTGGGTCGGAAACCGAAATCAAATTTTCGGTTTTTACTGAAAACTGAAACCGATTTGGATTTTGTGCCGGTTTTTCGTACGGTGTTCGAAAAATTAAAAATTGACTTGTTTTTTAATTTTTTTTAATAATTATCATTTTCTAAGTATAAATGACAGCAAAGTTCGTAATCATTAAAAAGAAAATAGAGGAAAGCAGTGCTACAGCATGGCCCATGGTCAATGACGCTGCTGAAAGTGAAAGCATGAGTGGGTTAGAAGGTAAAAACTAGAAATAGCTGGTTGTGGTGGATGGTGGCAAAAACCGATACCGAAACCGGAACCAAAGTCAAAAAAATGAAACCGACCCATCTCTACTCTTTTCCATACCGGACCTTCTGTCTCCTGCTTCTGGATCATCCGTCGCTGGAACGACACTTCTCCATGAAGTCACTCGTCAGTTAACACAGTCGCCTAGTCATCAGTACCTCCGGTTCCCCTGTTCAAGGCAATGAAAAATTTTGTCATGTTGCGCATGCCTACCTTTTTCACCACGCCTTGCTCAGAATACGGTCGTCATCCATGCTCCCTAAACCTCTTTCCCTGACGTATGGTCTGAAGCCTATTGCTACGGTTCAGACAATACCTGGAAAACCTGGAGAACCTGGAAATCTCGGGGGAAATGAAAATATAGCCAAAAGCTAAGGGAAATTTCAGGGAAAACAAGAATTTCTTTGAAAACCAGGGAAAAGACAGAGAAATTTGCAAAAATGTCTGTCTGATCTGTAAGTTCTATTGAATTACCAGATAAATAAAATCCTAGGCTAGTGGCAAATATTTTAATTTGTGCTTTAATATGTCCAAGTATTTTAGATATTGCTTCAATAAATCAAATCGTAGGCTGGTACCAACATCTGTGAGGAAAATGGCCTGTCTGACTAGTCTCTAAACAGCTATTTTCTAGAATGTTAGATTATTTTTGTAAAAATATTAATAAAAACATTAGTACTGCCTATTTCCCTAACTAAATATCTTGAAAAAACCTGGAAATTGCCATTTGATGCACCTGGAAAACCTGGAAATGTCAGGGAAATTGGAATAAAAAAATTGTCTGAACCCCGATTGCGGACGGGACCATGCCTGTGCGTTCACCTCACTCTGGATTGTAACACCGCCTACAGTTACCTGTTCACGGCCAACCGGGTTGTCACGTGTGAAGACCTCCCCGGTCGCCCTCATTGGAAAGACATACTATCTGTCCGTTCTTTGTTTACAGTCGCCTGCATGGATGGCGCGCAGCAGGGCTGGAAAAAGTTCCAAACTTCCCTGTATCCCACGTCAGCCTTCCCGCTCCAGTATAATGTAGACCTAATGACCTTTTTTTTTAGCATGTCTGCTGCCACATAAAAACGCAGGGCTTGACTCCCCCCCCCCCCCCAACAAAAGTTGATTAGCTAAACTGCGATGCAAAATGAAACTTTTGTATAGCAGATTCTAAATTTTTACTAACAGTTTTTGTTTTGTTTACTTTAAAAAAAATGTTCGTACTGTTGACAGCAAACAGAACCTTTCAAAGCTCTTGTTGCATTGCTGGAGTATTTTATTTTATTTTAATTATATTTAACTAGCGGAGTCGCTCGCTTAGCTCGCTCATTCCGCGTCGTCTCGCGCGCCCCCCCCCCCCCATTTAATTTGCCGTTCGGTTGGTAGATGGCATCGTATGTTCGCGCTGCTGGCCGTTGCATTCCGGGCGCAGCTACTATCTCAGCGGGGCTTGGCTGCTACTCTTATAATTTGCCGTTCCGTCGGTAGATGGCGGAGATGGTATCGTATGCAGCTGCTGCAGATGGCTGCTGCTGATGGCTGCATTGCGGATTTTGTGTAATTATATAGATACATACCAAGCGTTTAATTTTTTCAGGCAGTAAAATTATCATTCCTACAGCACTTCAAGATATTTGCACAAGTTAGCCACCGTTGAGAATCGTTGTAGTTAGACTCATCCCCCACCCACAACCCTTTCACCACACCCGTCGTTCTTGCTGGCCTGAGAGAGTGGACTATGCCCACTAAAGTAGCAGGGACGAAAAGTAACTTGCCTAAAACGTGTTGCTCTGTGCAGCTACTAAAACAACTAACGTTGGGAACTCGTCTTTGCATTTAAAACGAAATACAAACCATATAAGTTAATCACTTGCTGTTATGAGTAAGTGGCTTTTGAAATTTCTGAAACTACACTCTTACAATGATTTTTGTTTGTTAACTCGTAGCTTCCCGCTAACATCTCAACCTTCCCGGTATCCTAGATACCAGGATACGGAACTTTTTCCAGCCCTGGCGCGCAGTACACTGGGTTATTAAACTCCTGGGCAGCCTGCTCGTAATTGGGTAACCATCGTCCTTGGCGGCCACCTCCAGGTGACGAGGTCTGCTATAAGGAAAAATCAGGTAATGGATATATTCGACGGCAATAAAAACTCAGAAATACCAGGTTTCAGCCTGGTTGATTTGTTTTTGTTAACTAACCGAAAACATACATTACCCTCCCCTGCCCGGCCTCCCCTCTCGGTTGCCAAGGTAGACCCCGAGTGGAGGAAAGATGAAGTCAGCTCGACTTGGGCAGCTTTATATAGAGGCACGCGCGCGTGCGCGGTAGGGAGCTACGAGCATGACAGGGAAGCCAACTTTTCATCGCTAGGGATTGAGCCTTCAAATGGAAGAAAACTGCTATAAGGAAAAATCAGGTAATGTATGCTTTCGGTTAGGCAACAAAAACAAAACTCAAACAGGTCGCCCTCTGGTATTTCGAAGTTTTTGTAAGGGTAATAACAAGTACGAGCACAGCATCTTACTTGTTAATACCCTTACAAATTAAAAACAGAAATTTGCAAGCAAACTATGTTCACAGAATAATCTAAGTCTGCTCGGTACTCATTTTATCTGATTTTTTCTTATATTATTATTCCAAACGTTGATTGGCTTGATAATTAAATCCTTGTACTCGCACTCCCAGAACTTGCGCCCATCTGAAAATCATAGGATTTTTCTTGCATGACCTAATGATCTTTCTCTTTCAGGCATTTGGCTTCATGACACGTGTAGCCATGAAAGCTGAAAAAATGGACCACCACCCTGAATGGTTTAATGTCTACAACAAAGTACAAATCACACTGAGCAGTCATGATGTCAGTGGACTTTCGCACCGAGATGTTACCCTTGCCAAGTTCATCGACACTGCATCAAAAGCTTTTCTCTCGTAACTTTTTAATGATTGTGAAAGTACTGCAAGCCTTCAGTCTGTTCCGCAAGTAAGCAAATGGTAAAGTAACTTAAGTGTTGTGAAAATCAATTTCATGGATAAAATTTAACTTGGAGTTTACAAAAATGGTAAACAGCGAAGACAGTGATAATTTTCAGACACAATGAAAAAACCGGAAACTCTTTTATCGCTTCCAGTACTTAGCACCAACAGTCTACTTTAATTTTCGAGGAAGAAAACACCATTTGTCTTCTTCAGAAGTCAATTTCGCAACAGTTAACATTGGTTCGTTCAGCACTTACCGTACTCGCATTCTCTGTTGCAAAGTGGACTTCTGAAGAAGATGAACGGTGTTTTCTTCCGTGAAAGTTTAAGTAGCCTGTTGGTGCAACGTACTTGAAGATGATAAAATTTGAGTTTATTACATTGTAAATTGTATGCGATTCTTTTGATTCCATTCTAGTAGGGTTTTTCGACAATTTCTGCTGTGAATATTATCAAACTCTGTAAACATTTTAAGCAATTCTGTGGCTTTATAGAAATAGTGTAAGTGTAGATCCCACTACATTACACAACTCGTGCTTGATTTCAAAAGCAAAGGTTACATAAGTGGCACAGCAGATTACATTAGTGGCACAGCAAATTCTTGAAAAGTGTGGTACTGTATTACTCTGTCAATTACTGCCAGCAGTCACAGAAAAACCCTCGAGTATAATCTTCGATAACCATCCTCCAGCCATCCATAGACTTGGTAGCATTTGACATTTTTGGTAATAAAGTAAACAAGTGGCAGTCGCAATAAGTCACATTTTGTTGTGTTCTAGGAGGAGGCACTTTTTTACGACTTTCACAGGAAATGGTGGTCAAACTTAAATTTTGCAATTTTCCACAGGTTTTCTGAAATTTTGCAAACTTTACTGCTCTTTTTTTTAGAATATGCTGACTTCCAACTCCTACTCTTAAAGAACTTTTTAGTAGTCAGTTTTAAAAGCACCTTCAAAATCAGCAAAAAAAAACTGCTATCGCGGTAGTTACTTGTATAGATATATACAATCTTTCTGATTTCGTCTTAGGCTCTGCTTGGCAGGGAAAAAAATGTGCTTAAGGCAACCTTGCACTATTCCCCATAATGGTTGGGCCAAAGAATATTGATGCTTGTTTTTATTGGGTATCAGGTTATAAGTAGAAATGAAATACCGTGTGGAGGAGTAAAAATCTCAATATTACTGATTGACGGCTTGCAGTATCAGTGGATCAGATACGAAAAGCGTATGTATACCATGCAATACTAAGGGACCAAATAGGTTTGATGTTAGAAGTGCAGTTTATTTGTGTAGTGCTCATTTTTTTTCTTTTATTTGTGTCTTTTTTTTAAATGGTGTTACTCAAGTGTGTGCTACGCTAGAAAATACAAGTGCCCATAATGTCATAAGTGTTTATTTGTGTAAAGAGTGTTTGATTGGTTTTGGTAGTCAGAATGGTTGATTACCTACATTTTTTAAAGACATTTTGAATTTATTATTTTTTTAATGAATCGTACACAGTACTGGTTTATTTCATTACAACCTTACTACAGTAATACTATTAAGACTCGGTTATCAAATTTCTGCACCCATGACGCTAATTTTGTGCGACTTTTTATAGGACAGGCTATAATGTTCTTATTTTCTCCAATAAATATTAAATAGTGTGTCTGCTACCCATTTGTTTTTGCCATGGGGAAAAGAGAGAGCAAACGACATGTAGAATTTCAGAATTTTGCGTTTAATTTTTGCCAAAATCTGCGTTCAGGGCTCAAATTGTCTTAGAAAAATTGCATAGCAGAAATGCGATACAAAATACAAATTTGTGTGGCAGTCGTGAAAAACTGATTAGCAACTTTTGAAGAATAATATAATTAGTAAAAAACAATACAAAAAGTGTGCTTTATTTGAAACAATAGCCTTTTTTGTTTCACTTTTACATTGCTACACGCACAGATGTTTGGTCAAAACTATGGCATCCGATGCACGTTAAGAATATTCTGACCCGTGTCTGAAATGAAAGCGCCACCAACTAAATACCGAAGGTGATGGTAGGACCAATGATTGCATGTACGACACTTTGCCTGCCTATAATAGTAGGACGGATTAGCAGCTCCGTATCAGCCAACACTATCATGACTATGCTGTTATGTTGTCTCGTTTAATACAGTTGCGTCACTAAACTGCGATACATTATTTAATTTTGCTTCGCTAAAGTTTAAATTTGTGGTGCAAATTGCGATGCGGTACCGCTCATTTCGAGCCCTGGTATTATTCTTCAAAAGTTGTGGAAATCCATGCTATTTTTATATTTCTATAAAAAAAAAATAATAGTATTGCAGCCGCAGAAGCCTAGTTTCCCTGGTTATAACTTATGGCCTATCTGATCCAGTTTTGTGCTTGTTATATAGCCTGTTATTTTCAGCGACCTCTGTAAGGTTTCACTGTAGCCTACCTGAAAGTAAATTTATTTTCAAGTCAACCATCCATCTTTATAATAGTTTTTAATAAACAAGTTCATACTTTTGAATTTATTGTAAGATTAAAAAGCATGGGGAATGCATTGTAAGTAATACGAGTTTTGTTTGGTTGAATTAGCAGTAAAATTTGCTTCACATTTGTTTAATTAAACCAGTGTCGAACTAGCACCTTGTTCAATGCCGAACAGATTTTCCATGGTGCATTGAAATGTGTTACAATCTCAAATACGGAACATTTGTACACAATATTCAGCGAATTTTCGCCAATTTTGAAGGAAAACTGTTACATTCATTTTCTACTGTCTTCAGGCTCTAGGTTGTGTTTTTTGCTGGTTTTACATAACGCACGTGCTCGTTGTTGTTCAAAAGTTGTCGCAGCAAGGCTACGATCGTGGCAACTTTTGAATAATGACGAGCAAATGAATGCGACAGCTTTCGTTCAAAACTGGCAAAAATTCGCTGAAATATTGTTTGCAAATATTCGATAAAGAGATTATCCGATGCAAAAATGAATTTTATTCAAAGTATTTAGTTAATGTAAGAGATAATGAACTTTTCTAGTGTTGCTAATGTATTAACCAGTGTTTATCATATGTGTTCATAGTTTTCTTTAACCTGTAGGTCTGTAATATGAAGAAAACTTATTGTTGAATCATATATTGAGCTCCATAGATGTGTAGCGTAATGCTGTAGCAAGTCTTTACCATTAATGGGCTAAACAGTTAAGGTTAAATGGTTATGAAAGCTTTACTATTTCCATCTTCGCTAGGCTGGGAATTAAAAAGTATGTATTTTTCAGCCTAACCAAACAGAACTTACCGTTGCCAACCCAGTAAATCTTTTTTTTTTTAAATAAAACAAAAAACTTATTTTTAAAACCTAAAAAAAATCTACATCTTAAAATAGTAAGCGTGTTAAACAATGCTATTTTCGAATTGAATTTATTAAAGGAGTTCTAACCCGTTATGTATTTTCTGCCCCATTATAAACTACAACTTGAACTCGCAAGTTATATTTTAAAAAATCGTCACATTGCGTTCTTTGAAAATTTGAGTCCTTGTTTACGTCTTAGCAAAAATCTAATGTTAGCAGACGAAAAGTTCGTTTGAAGATGGGGAGTGGAAGTTCGAGGGGTCTCCAGACCAGTTGAAAATTCGCTAGTTTTCAGCATCGAATTGTGGATATTTTGGTGGGGCGCAAGTTGTACTTTTTACCATGTTTTCGTCTTGTATGCTTAGAGACACTCGTTCTGATCCCCTCCAACTCCAGAAAACCGAGGCTGTCGAAAATTTGCAAGAATATTCAGACAAATAATAACATTTCCTTTGCAATCTAAGCGTGCAAGAAGTAAACAAGTCATATTTGAGGCTCTTTAAGCAACAGTGATTGGTTATATATAACGATAATCCTGGTATAACATTCTATTTCAAAAGACCATAGAGAGGTTTCACTGTGTCTTGATCAAAGTACGAAACTTCCTTTCAAATGTTGTGCACATGGTTCAAAAAAACCTGTTGGGGAATCTCCTTTATTTCACAGTTGGATAGCTGAAAACGAGTAGTAATGCCCTGTTTGGTGCACCGGTAACCCAAAAAAAATTTGGTTTATACTCTTGTTACCGTACTATTCCTGTTGGTTGGAATTTTGTAAGCTTTGTAGAGTTTCCGAATTGTTTTGTGGATGTAGCACAAAATGGGAAATGTATAGCACCTGAATCAAAACATGTCATAACTCTAGATCTAATATCTCTAAAAGATGGAGAGTTATAGGAAACCAGAAATGTTAGGTTTTATATTATTCTTTGCTTTATCCTACCTAAGATTTATCATATTCTTTTTAATTAGCTGTAGTACACAGTTTGTGACGTGCCAGTCCAGGATATTTTTTATGTGTGAATTATGATTTGAATATAAACTGTGTAGAGCCATGTGGCTCTGTCATGTCTTAGTAAAGATATTGTTCCTGCATTGAGGATAATGTAGTCTCTCTTAGTCTTTGACACATCTTAACATTGAGCTTGTCCTTAAAACTATGTGACATTGTATTACACTTGCATCCAAGGTTGGGCAGATAATGACGTTTCAATATAGCACTCAACTTTGCACTTGGCGACTTCATTTTGGTCTAGAGACGGGATCTGAATTTGTGTCCTCTTGGTTGGGAGGACTCTTGACCGCTATGCTGCTGTTGCTCCCTTGGAGTTAGGCCAAAAGGTTCTTAGTCTCTTTGTATTTTTTCTAAATATTGTACTGTACGGTACTGCTTTCAAGATGGGTGCTTTTCTGTTTGTTATAGATGAATGCTAAGTAAAGAACCATACGTCCTAGAACATGCAATAAACAGCCTGGTGCGGAACTGGACCGCGAACCTTATGTCGAGATGGGACTGAATCAAGATTTTGCGGTTGAAGAGGAAGTTGGTAAGCTATGTTTCTTGAAAGTTATAGGAGATTGTGTTCCAAATACCCGTCCTAAGGTGAAGGAATTTTCAGAGTGTGTGGATCTGAAACGCAATGTGTCAGGACGTCTGCCAATAGTCTCTTTATTCATCAAGACCAGTCAATGAATTAGAGTTATAGCTAATAAAATCAAGAGAAAATGTAGCCTAGCTGTGGATCATTTTTGTAAAAAGGTTTTGCGAGCGTATTGCGAGGAAAAGTTTCTTGTCAAATAAACAAGATTCTGATGTTGGTTTCATTGATCAAGCCATTCCTGGAACATTGATGCTTCTTTATGAAGCATACAATGAATGCACAACAAACCGTAATTTTGTGAATGATTCCAAAGGCATATGTCAGTAAGAATGAACTGGTGAGAATTTTCAGTTGCAAAACTCTGTGAATGGAAGGATTTGTATAGATCTGGCAGCCAAAAGAATCGGGGGGGGTTCGCCCCCAGTTGATCAAGAGAATGCCTGAGCATTTCCGAGTCACACGTTCAGTTCGGAATCATGTATATTTCCTGTCAAGAATTGTGTGCGTCATGTTTTTCCTTCACATTATGCTTTTGACTTGTTGAGGAATAAGGAGTTACAGCCAAAAAAAAGTTTTTTTGGGGGGGGGAGGGTGGTCAAATCACCTCCTCCTCCCTTGGGGCGGGGTTTCAACCTTGTTATCATACTACTTTCTTCAGTTACCCTTCATGTGCATCCATACCAAATTTCAAGCTTTACAGACAGTGAAAAATTCAACCCCTTAGCTGGTCATCTATATAAAATAATGTGCAGTATAATCTTCATTTTTTAATAATTTGGCACCGGTACCATCTTTTTAACATTGTTATGATTTGTTGGAGTAGGAACAAAATTTGGAACAATTCGTACTATAGGGCTGAATGTTTTTTTTTTTTATTAGCTAGTTTGGCTGTTATTTTAATTCAAATGTGATAATACCTATTGAAAATCACTTAAAATTTACATTTTATTAGCCTAACCTGTGGAATCCTTGCTGTGGAGAGGCTTACGGGACAACAAACTAGGAGTTTGATTTGCAATTCTTACTTCAGTTCATACTCAGTCATTTTATCTGCGTACATTTTTGCACTCCTTTCCAGAATGCTGTCTTTCCCTAGAGGATTTAAGTTTGTTAGATCTGTCCTGCTCAGTAACCCCTGCTCGGTAATAAAAGCGCCAAGCCGCGACCGGTTATCATCTTTTTCCTCTAGTAGCTAAGCGGCTAAGAGCCAAATTTCGGCTGAATTGTGCACTTCTGGAAAAAAGCATGAGTCCTTTAGAATATCTTTATTGTGGTAAATGGAACATTTTTGGATATGGTGCCCAAATATATGACTTCCGGTTTGTCCCGTTACGTTATCAAAGACGGCCGCCACAGATTCACTATAGGGTTTGATGTCAACAGATGTATCTCGGTAACCAGCAGACCGATTTCGATTTTCTATGGCTTGTTGAAAAAAATATTTAGCCACAAATTAGATCCTACGATACATTAACAGAGATTCCACAGGTTAGGCTAATAAAATGTAGAATTGATGGAAAGAATAAATACCCACCTATCAGAAAATCCTAAGCATGCCTATTTCGGGCTACTACACGGCTCGTAAGAGCATTTCGAATTCGAAAATCACCATACGCTTTCGGTGCACGCCGTACCTCTTCACCTTTAAAATGGGTGCAGGTCGGTCTCTGTCTATTTAAAACAATTTCGGTTAGGATTGATGGAAAGACTATATCTCCACTTTTCAGATATTCCTAGGCATGTCCATGTCGGGATTAGTCGTCAAGTTCTGGTATAGCAGCGACCACTTGACGTGCCAGTCTGATCGATAAACAGTTGTGATTTAAAATTTTCGTTCATGCCATTGTTACAGTATTTAAAAAAAAAAAAGGATGTGCAGCTTTCCAGTTAGGCTTCATATGGTTCGATATCAACGTAATGTTTTAAATAAAATACAGATAATGTTCAAGGAAAAGAAAATCTACAACTTAGTTTCAAATAGTTATATTCCGTCGTTTTTTTTTCCCAACATTTCACGCCATGTTGCATTCCAGAAGCCATACAGTTTAACCTGTTTGAGTTTTGTTACTGTGCCGTAGGACATTTTTGGTTAATTATAATTTATCTTTCCAACGAGCTATAACAAATTAAAATCGGGTAATTGGTTACAGAGAACACATTTTTAGGATTAAGTCATGCGGTGGCCATCTTTGATGACGTCATGATGCTAAACCGGAAGTGTCGTCATTGGGCACCATATCCAAAAATGTTGTTCTTGATCTATAAAACAAGTTATGAAAATTTCATGCTTTTTTCCGGAAGTGAACGATTGTTGCCCTTAGCCGCTAGACTATAGCACTCCACGGTGTGGACACGCTTTTGCTTTTCCCCACATCATCCTTCGTTTTTCAAGACCTTCTCTTTTTGAAGATCCTTTGCATCCAGAGACCCTTCACAGCAATGGCAAGAACTAGAAGCACGCTGACGGATGTTTCCTCCAAGAAGATATCGCCTTCAGGATCTCCTCTCGGTATGACTTTCTCTTCTGCCCCCCCCCCCCCCGCATCTTTCGCCGAACTTCTGCATGTGCGGAGGCGCTTTCGTTACCTTCTGGATTTCGCAGCGACAGCTGTGGCATTGTTATTGTCCTTTGCTGACTGTTGTCATTCGCTCCTGTCGTTGAAGCTCTTCTAGAATGTCATCCATCAAGCCCTTCGTTTGTCCAGCAACTTCAACAGGCTTCAAGTCTTTCACTCATCCAGCGACAGCAGCAGTTGTTCCAAAGGCATTCTGAAAGAGGCTCCCTCCCAGGAGACTATCTATTCACTCAGGCCGTCCTTCTCAGGATGCTTGCTCCACAGCAACAAGAAGTCACGTTCCAGACCTGCGACCAGGAGCTTCGTC
Source organism: Lithobius niger (assembly GCA_023313725.1). Lineage (NCBI taxonomy): Eukaryota > Metazoa > Arthropoda > Chilopoda > Lithobiomorpha > Lithobiidae > Lithobius > Lithobius niger. The sequence continues at coordinate 14,968 of JAHWFP010094708.1, read as the reverse complement.
ACTCTCACTTACAAGCTGAAGCTCTTCTATAACTTTGTTGGTTCTCCCCTCCAGTACCGGCCATGGCTATATAATATGCTTAAACTTACTGCATAACGTTCTATGAGAAAATGTCGAAAATCTAGCGGGAAGTTTATATACAGCTCACTTCCGGTAATCTTTATCATGTAACTCCTAAACTGTTTAACCGACAGGTCTCAAATTTTGCAAGCATATTCTACAGACCATTAATGACATTTTGTTGTAGCTCTACCGGAAGTGATGGTAAATTTTAGTTCTGGGACGATTTCTTGAGTTAATACATAAATTCTAAACAGGTTAGTCGGCAGGTTCCAAATTTTGCACATTTATGATTAGTAATGTTCTTTGAGAAAATGTCGAAAATCCAACCGAAAGTAAGTAAATAGCTCACTTCCGGTAAATAGTCTCTATCACGTAACGCCTAAACCATTTTTGAAACTGATAGGTCTCAAATTTTGCATGCAAATCCTAGAGACCATTTCGTCAAATAATATGTAGTGACATTTTGTCCTAACTCTACCGGAAGTAGTAGTAACGGTCAGTCCCGGTAGGATTTCTTCATCCACCTGCATACTTGTTAGTCGGTAGGTTCCAAATTTTGCACTTACATTCCTTACATCATGACAAATAATGTTCTATTACAAATGTAACAACTACCAGAAGTCCCTTATTTTGCTGGCTTGTTCAGTGACATGGTAAAATAATTCCTAAGAAAGTTACTTTTCCTTATATTTCATGCTGTGATGAAGCAGGGGATTGTGTGCAATACATCAAAAAAATAAATGCATAATTGTTGGCTTTGGGTAATGCAGACAACTCCATTAGTGGTATGCAAAGCTTTTCTTGATAATTGTAAGGAGTCTCGTGCTGTTGATGTGGTTGTATTGGAGCCACACAAAGTTTTTATGATGAAGATGCTTCCTGGCATCAAAAACAACAATTCCTAAACTGAGAGAGCTAGAAAACTAACGTCAAAGAGTATCAGAAGGCAAGACTTTGATTTGCTTCTTTTGTGAAGCCCCCACTACGCTTGTTCATGAGGTCAGCACATTCAATAGCAAACGTTAGTGAGAGGGATGGCAGGAGATATCAGAAAAACATTATCTGGTAGAACATTTTTTATTATATATATAAGAAAGTTATGTGCAAAATTTGGAACTAGTTGCCTAACCCGTTTAGAAATTATGCATTGAGTGAAGAAATCTTAACGGAATTGACATTTACCATCACTTCCAGTAGAGCTAACCCAAAATTTCAATAATTGATGTAAATGGTCTCGTATATTCATTTCCTGTTAGATTTTTGACTTTTTCTCATAGAACGATATTTGTCATAAATGATGTGTAGCATTATTGCATACTCTTATTGCCTGTACACTAACGAAGTCACCTTGCCTGCCAAGTCCTAATTCTATTGATTTTGTCGCTAAGCTACCTCACTATAGTCAACGATCCAAGGGATCCAATTCCACCGCCATCAGACTCGTCAACAATCCTATGAATCTTCATGGAAGGCCAAAAAGGAGCCACCAAACTAGCGCATTGATTGGCCCTTAACTCTGAGAAGACCAATCTTCTCACTCATCCCATCCTTTAAGTTTTTCCTGACTGGGACCCATCAATCGTGTTGGATTCTATAATGAAAAGAACACTAGGAACCACTCTTAACACCCACAAGATAGCATTGCTGCCAGCCTGCGTTGCAGTGGAGTTCAAGCCTTGACCATCGACCCTAACCTCGCACCAAAATCTTTTAGGGCAAGACACAAAGAACTTGTGAACCATCAAAACCAATTGATATTCTTGCACTTTCAAACATAATTGGTGGCGAACCTGAGCGTCTTCTGTCCTTACGTGCTCTACATTGAAAGGACAGACAACAATGAATTCTGCCTCTTCCCTTCAAGAAAGACTTCGGTAAGAAGACAATCATGTAAACACCTACGAAGCTTTGAGCATCAGGGTTACAGCACGTCATCATTCCGGTTCCTGAGATCTTCGCATCGCACGCCAATGGACTACATCTGTGTTGCACTAAGAAAATGTGCTCGTCAAGGTGGTGCTCACCGCCGATTTTGACGAGGTCCAACTGTAAATGCAAAATTTTACAGGTATTGATATTCCGAACGGCACACAGGAAATGGCCAGCTGAATTTTGTTCTTACTGCCTAAACGGAAATGTACATCATCTGTACCCACCCTATCTCTCCTCTTCAGGTACCACCATGACTTACAGAGAAAGAATAAGGTTGGCTGCACGACGTCTCCAAAACCATAGCAATAAGTCGAGTGCCACACACCAGATATGACACTGTCGCTAGGCGTCTCACGACAACAAAACAAAATTCCTAGTTAAGTCTAGTGGGGGGTCTCCACCAGATGCAACGTTCCGTCGTGATACATTTGTCTAATTTGAAAACATGTGATAGATCACATACTTCGAAAATTCCTTTAACCTTGGCATGGGCACTTAAACTAAAATCTCTAATATCTTGAAAGATATGCTGGTGGCTTACCAATTTCCACCACAAAATCTAATTCAGTTCAGGATCTGAAATGTGTGATACTTCAACAGAAAGACAACCAAACAGTTCCGCACTACTTACAAACCCTATCTTTGGCAGGTTCCAAAACCTGCTGGTGACAAGACACTTCAAATTGATTTACAACCAATTTATGTTGCTGTAATTTTCAATAGTTTTAACATGTTCAAACGTCGACTGTCTTCATCAGCCTTCCTGGAAACTTGCGTGCACGACCCACTGATCTTTATGCTCTAGTGATATGCTGTTATTATATGGAGGGAATTGTGCGATGACTAGTGATGCGAATGCTCTTAAATGCTGGTAAATTAATACTTCTCCTTGTCTCTATGTAGACCATGTTGCATTGTGCACATTGAAGAAGCATTAATTTAAGCCTGCTTGATCACATCATGGCATCACAGGGATCGAAGTTCCAAATTTGACCCGGGTGCAAATTTGCACCCAAAATTTGTTACTGGGGTGCAGAAAGTCTTTGGAGTGCAAAACCAAAATGTAAATCAATACGCGGTCTCCTATTTTGTAGCCATCCAACATTTTAACATTCAGCATCTTAATAATACAGGGTGGTCCACAAAAAACTGACGACCCAACAGAAAATTCTTAGTCCAACTTTTCTAGTTAGCACCCCTCAGGAGAGGACAGAAATCTTCCCCGTTTCATTAGATTTGATTTGTCCTCTACTGGTTCTGAGGGTTGCTAACTAGACAAGTTGGACTTAGAAAATGTTGGGTCGTCAGTTTTTTGTATGCTACCCTGTTTTACCGTTTTCCTGCATTTTGCTTAAAACTGACTTAACTTCACTATTCAATGGAAAAACCTGTACACATAGTTTAACCAAATGTAGTAAAAAAATGGAGTTTCAACTTCTTTAGAAATAATGGTGTCACAGGAAATCTAATTCAAAGCAGTTTAAAATGCCGCAAACCGCAAGTCTTTAGCTTGTGCGGTTCAAAAGTTATGAAAAATTCAACTTTGGTTTGCACTCCAAGAGTTGCTTCTGGAGTGCATTTTGCCCCTGTGCATCCGAATATTTCGACCCCTGGATCAAGAATAGTTAACTGAGACTTACTGTAAGCAAGATGTCAAATACTCGCAAATTTGACTAGACGTTTAAAAGAATCCGCATACCTTTTATAAAGCGAGCCAGTGAGACTTGATTATCGTGGAGTAACCAGATTCCCGTTGCCCCAAAACGCATTGCTCTTTCAGCCTTGAATTCAGTGGATTCTAGCCTACTCAAAGCTTACTTTTTATTGATCCAAGCTTTTTTGTTTTTAAACTTACAAGATGTTTTTGAGAAAATACAGGATTTGTATACAAAACAACAATGCATAGGCACTGGATTGGCAAAGTACATCCTTAGAAACACTTCATTGATACCTCCTCAAAGCATGCTGAGTAAGGCACAAACAATGCTACTCAACAGCAATATGAACAAGAATATATGTTATGTGGGTGGCAAAACTTCAGATGAAACACAGCTCTGTACGACTGCTACATACAGGAAGAGTGTTGATATTTCTACAATCGTATAGAAGTAGTAAGAACATTTTAATATCGTTGATGTCTGTTTGACTACAAGTTTGTAGGGCCCACACATCAAAGTTAAGGGCCTAACTACAACAGCGGGTCCCCTCCCCCGACTGAAATCGTAAAGGATTTCTCTACGTTGCGCTATTCATCGGCAATAATTGTACTTTACGGGTTGATTCATTCATTAATCCCGGCTGCGTACGTTGACGGCTTCCCTGCCTAACAAGCTGCCAGGCTTACACTGCAGAGGGCCTGCTCCGTGCCGTTGGATTGGAGTTGAAATTGAGTACATTAGGCCATGCAAAGTAAAAAAAAAAAATGGTTCTCAGGCCCTCCCGCATCAAATTTTTTGCAAGAAATAAAAATAATTGACGCGGCATTTATTAGTGACTTTTCCAAAGTCAACATTAGTCTGATCACTACTGTTGTATCAATGCTACGTAATCTGTCGCATCATCAAAAAAGCTTCGCATCAAATTTGTTTGGGGCGTTTCTGAAATCCGATCTATGCTTGCTGCGAATAAAAATTTCCAAAAAATGGTTTTTTAAAGGCTGCGTTGACGCAATCTGACCATTTTTTAAAAATTCAGTATGAAAACGGCACTTTCTAATTGCCGGGAAGGAAAAATACACTACCTGTAAATTTCTTGCATTCAGTTCCTGAGTGCTTGTTACCCTGGAGGAGATAAAAACTTAGGTATGCCCAGTTCGCACTCCCACTGCGCATGCGTATCGTGTGCAGGCCTCCTATAAATGGCGCATGGACAAGCACCATGGTCGCTTCTCTTGTTACCCGCCATCTTGTTTCGTTCGTCGTTCGCCGATCTTGGAAGCCCACCGCGTCGTTCGTCGTGACCGTTCGCCGGTCTTTGAAGCTCAACATACTGCCCGCCTCTCCTGTCGCCGTTCAGCGGTCTTTAAGGCTTATCGCGCCGCATCGATCACCGTTCCCGATCGCCGACCTTGGGGACTTATCGGCTCCACCACCAAGCTGTGTCTGAAGCTCATCATGCCTCTTGTCATTCCCGCTGACCGTCCAGCAACATCGAAACCATTCGTCGTTCTCGTTCGCCGTTCCCGTTCGCCGATCTTTGAAACTCCCATCCCGTTAGTCGTTCTCGTTCGCCACCCGTCAATTCTGAGGCTCATCGTCTCGTTCATGGTTCCGTTCGCCATTCGTCACTCTTCGTTCTGAGGCCTAAAGTCTCGTTTGTGGTCCTCGTTGGTCGTTCCCGTTCGCCGCACGTCTATCCCGATGACCCGTTTCCTTCAGTCCCAATTAATTAGCCTTTTGCCAATCTTGAAGCCCATCACCTAGATTGTCGTTCCCGTTCAGCGTTCCTCGCTCGTCTTCCTGATGCTCACCACATGCTCCCCTATAATTCGTTCGTCCTGTACGACGTTCCCATTCGCCGTTCGTCATTCATGAAGCTCATTATCTCGTTCGTCGTTCCCGTTCGCCGTTCGTCAGTCCTGGAGACTCATTGTCTCGTTCGTCGTTCCCATTCGCCGTCTGCGGTTCATCAATGTTCGCTGTTCGTCAATCTGGAGGCTCGCCATCTTGCTCGTCGTTGCTGTTTGTCGTTCCCGTTCGCCGTTCATCAATCCTCGAGGCTCGTTGTCTCGTTCGTCGTTCCCGTTCGCCATTCGCCAGTCCTGAAACTCATCACCACGTTGTTCCCGTTCGTCGTTCGCCGATTGTGGACGCTCATGGCATTGCTCGTCGTTAGCTAGCTCAGCCGCTCGTCACCACACGCCGTCTTGGTTCCTCCTGACTCTCATCATCAACATGCCCTTACTCGTTCTTCATGACTAGTCGATCTGATGGCATCTCTCTCTCTCCTAGCTCCTGTGTCAGCCCGTTCATCGTTCGCTGCTCCGTTCGTCGTTCGCTGGCCGTTCGCCACTCAGGACCTTCACGTTCAGCGCCCGTTCGTCGTTAGCTGTTCACTTCGTCATTCACCAACCCAGCCCGTTCTCCGTCCAAGCACACTTACATCCTTACGCTGCCCGTCCAGCAACCGTTTGCTGTTCACCACTCAGGCTCACCCCTTCATCGTTCATGGTCCCGTTCGTCGTTCACTTGCCCGCTCACCACTCTAGCTCATTTGCGTTCGTGCACCTTTTTGCCACTCACTTGCGTTCGTCGACCGCAAACCTTGCGTCCTTCAGGTCCATCACCACCCGCACGCCCATTCGTCGCTCGCCTACCGCTCGTCATTAACTGGTCCGGTCATCTTCAGAAGTCCTTGCTGTTTGCACCACTCATTCTTCACGAGCCGTGCTTCCTTCATCATCATTCGGCCCGTTTATCACTGCTAACCCGCCTCGTTACATTCGTTGCTTCCTGTCATTCGTCGTCTCCGAGTTGTTCATCAGCCCGCTGTTACAGCACTCCATCTGGGTTGCTTCAAGCTGACGGTGACCCAACATTCCTCCCATCCCGTTCTGATTGCACTGCAAGGCCATCTCCCATCTTAACCTTCATTCCAGCCATTTTCACCTCTGAAGAACCCCACATGTGATTGTCTTCACCTCTGAAACTATCTCTACACCAACCTTGAAGGACTCTGCTCGTCAACTTCCCATCATCCAACCCGTCATTGTGTACAGCTACTTTCCTCGACACTCCATCCTGGCCTCTCAATACAACCATCATTGCCACCCACGCTCCTGCGCCATGCCTCTAAACGTTTGTCTATTCTCCTGAATCATCTTAATGCTCACACACCCTTCCTCCCACCACCTTTTGGTTGGTGATGCCCAACCTTCCCTCCCCACGCACAACCTTGACTCGCCTTCCTGTTTTCCCGCCAAAACACTCGACGCTGTAAGCTTTTTCCCGCGCCCTCCCTCATGTCTACCAACACAATGGCCCGCACGCGCAGGGGGAAATCAGAGTGCATCACTTCGGAAACCGGACTCGTGCAATTGTGCCCTGATTCTTTAGAAAATCAAAATATATGATCCTCATCCTTCTTGTCAAAACAATAGAACATGCAACTACTACACAGATCCATGCACTGTTCGTAAGCAAATACTTCCTTACGACTCGGCGATTATTATGAAGAAGAATGCTGCCGCCGCCAAACGTTCACTCCAGTGCAAAGAGCAAAAAGAACGGGCAAAGTCGGTTTCTAAATCCCCCGCCACACCTTCAATCAACCCCGTTTCAACCAAGGCAGTCACCCCCATCCAGCCTTCCACTTCTCCCGCAACCAAAATCGTTACAATCGACTCGGGGGAATTCCCTTGCACCATCTTCGTCGTCAAATCTGGGCTAAACTTAACCTCAGAATCCTTCCAACCCACTTCCTCTAACGGTTATCTCTCAAGGCCTCAATACGAACCCTAAAACGAAGCCCAAGTCGAACCGTTTCGATGACCCAGCCTTTTTGCAAGACGTTATTCAGCACAAGCTTGATCTGAACAAAAAAGAAAGAGCAAGACTCACTAAGAATTGCGTCCCAATTTCGACTGAGTTTACCGCCGCCAAGTTAAGATCTCTAGCGCCGAGAAGATCATTGCCGCACAACGCACAAACATTGCAAATCTATTAGAGAGTAACAACAAACTTCGGCATCGTGTTGAACTAGCTGACGCAAAATTTCGCAGGCTATCTCCCCTTCCCTTCACGGGAAGAAGACCAAACTTCAAAATGGTCGTGCTCCCACTAGACCCAGAATTTCGACATCGGATAAGCAATCTCAAACCGAAAGCTTTACTCCACTCCTCCAAGTTCGTCTCGGTAATCAAACTGTCAACTACGAACCCCGACCATTCTCAACTTCAACCATCCTTCAACCTTGCAACCTTCCGGAAAACGTCCGACGTCAGCAAGCATCCATATCCCAAGAATGGATCCGGGCAAATCAAGCTATGCCTGAAGACCAGTACATAGCCTGTCAGGTGTGGCAATGGGATGATGCCCCACGATTTACCCCTGCAAAACCCGAAATGCGGTTCGTATCAAATACCCGTAATCGTACACTTCCTTGCACCCTTTGCCGCTCCCGCACAAAGGGATACAGCTTCTCATTCGTAGCTCACCCATAAACACTGATTCTTCGCTTGCTCAAAATTTTTCCGGAATGAGCTCTCCAAAACCCTCAACTTAGACTTTTTTCGCTTGCTAGTTCCTGGACTTCACTCGTTCTTCATTTTTGAAAATTTATACGATCATCAACACCCATCTTCAACTTTGCATTATCATGTCATTATCGAAAATTACGTTCATCATGTACAGTCGCTTACCTGAAGCATTATCACGATCGCACTGAAACTTCCAGTTGTGGTTCTGAAGAGTCTTCTCTGTTTATTTGCATCCCTGCTTCTTAAGTGATGTGAAACTGAGTCTCGATAGCACTTGCTCCGTCACTACATCCAAGCCATTGTCTTGCCCTTGTTCAATTTCCTTAATCAATTTCACACCGTTCTTTTTTGGTTTTATGTTAATAATTGTGATAAATAGGAGGAAACTTCTGAAACCACCTAGCTGACTCGCTTCAGCAATGATAGTTTTCTCCCCACCTGGATGGCTTTACGCAATCATCTACACTGGCCACTCGGTTGACGATCGTCCAAAAACCAATCAACGAGCCTCTGGGGACCCAGTTCGCACCCTTCGGAACCCGTCACGATGGTGCCCGCCACCTAAACGACGAGGTCATCTGTAATGCAAGAAATTTACAGGTAGTGTATTTTTCCTTCCCGGCAATTAGAAAGCCCAATTTACCTGGGGGGAGGTCAAAATTGGTTTCTATTGCCTAAGGGGAAAAATACACTACCTGTAAATATCCCACCCAAGTACCTCCCCTCTTGAGTCACCAATCGTGACATATCGAAAGGAAAAGAGATGGCAGCTGGCTTGGCCATGCGCAATTTATAGGAGTGTGTGAACTGGGCGTACCTAAGTTTTTATCTCTTCCAGGGTAACAAGCACTCGGAACTGAATGCAAGAAATTTACAGGTAGTGTATTTTTCCCCTTAGGCAATAGAAACCAATTTTGACCTCCCCCCAGGTAAAGTTGGGCCTTTTTTTTACTGTAAAATGTGTTAAAAAATATTTAAAAAAAAAACTTCATCTCTTGTCAGTTTTCAACTTTCTGTGCCCGAGAACCATTTTTTTAACTTTGCATGGCCTTACTGATAGTCATCAAAACTTGCAATTGGGGGGAGGGGGGGGGGAGCTAAAAGTTGCCACTAGAGGGGGCCTACGTTATCCATTTTCTGGGCCTAAATGGCCCTGCCAGTTTTGGGCAAAAGTTGTTTGCTTGTTGCTGTTTTTAGGTAGATTTTTTCTGAGATTTGCAACACACCAGTAAACGGCTATTTACAAAAAAAAGCTATTTTAATGTTAATCACATACAGTGCTATTGTAATTATTGTAATAATTATTACAATTTCAGTACCGCTGCACAGAAGCCTCAACAGCAGCAGTGTACTTCAGTCTTCATTCGGCAGGACAGTGGTGGAGAACAAAGGTATCGGCATCTGCCAACTGGACATTAAATGGAAGGTGGTATTGGGTCTATTTTTGTTTTTTTTTTGCTGGATTTTGAGTGAAGTGTAGATTCATTGACTTAAAATTTGAAATTGATAGTTTATTCAAAATATATAACGTACTAAAGAACCAAAAATAAATTGTTGATTGACGCCATGAGTAATTTGAAAGTTTAGTTTTATAGTACATGTGGCAACTTAATCTGCGTAGTAGTGTGCCATGCCTATCCAGACACAATGGAAAGAACAGATGATATAGTCTGTTCCACATTATGCTTGCAGAAAACTAACTGTATGATGCCACGTTTCCTTGCACTACGAGTGCAAAAACATGTGGATATCACAATTGCAGACTCTACGGGTGGGATATTTACATGTTTTTGCACTCGTAGGGGAAGAAAACATGGCGTCGTACAGTTAGTTTTCTGAAAACATAATGTGGAATAAACTATAGTCTCGCTCTCGTGCTGTAAATACGGCATTGTAGAAACGGGGCGTGATTAAGCTCTTGCTGCCTGTAGGGCCAACCATAATGCCGCTCTTAATCATCCCAAATACTCCTACGGAGTGTTTAATCTATCACACCTCCCGCAAACATCACTAGTTGGTATTTGGGAGAGTTGTTCAATGTTCACTGGCGGTTAACCGTTCAGCACTTCCTCCAAGATTACAACTTGCATACGAGATAGTCGTGCCAACCATCAATCAGGCTACCTTGCCCCATACTCAGTTAATCCTAACACGCCATTGAGTTGACGAAGAAAAATATCGACTAGTTAACTTTGAACAATTCCCCGAAATTAAAAAAAGTTCAAATTCACTCTTCGATATCAACAACTTATTTAAAGCAACATCTTTTGATGTGGAATTTCGAAATGGTATCAGACTGAGCTGTGCAGCGTAGCCTGTGCTTAGTTTAATTCTTACAATGGATGGCGCCAGCATATAGTTTAATTTTCAAGAAATGTGGAACAACAGTAAAATTCTCACCAGCTGATCTCGCGCACGATTGTTTTTAAGACGACGTGCTGCCCTTTAGGTGGAAAATGAAGAAATCTTGTGGGATTTGCCCAAGAAGGGCCTCGTCATTTTCTTTCCTTTATTTATTCTTTGTACTGAGTGCCACTGAGTTGCGCTCGTTCACGGCTACTCATTTTATGTCCTCGCTACGATCAACCCATGACAACCAACTATACAATGCAAGGTATGTTGGTAAATAACAGAATTGTTTTTTTTTAAAGTCGCTACTCAGGAATTACAGTGCTGTTGGTGTCCTGCACTTGGTAATTTGGAGGTTTGTCGCACTCAGCTGAAGCCATGGGCAAGAGGGACAATATTGCTAGGTAATTCCAGTCGGAAACTAGCAGGCTCTTTTACATGCCACAGTAGACATGAGCACGAGGGATCACAGCCTTCTTTTCCCAAAAATGCCAGAGATATTTGAAATCAATATCTGACCAAGGACCTCTTGCGTATGAGATAGTCGTGCCAACCATCAATCATGCTGCCTTGCCCCATACTCAGTTAATACTAACACGCCATTGAGTTGACGAAGAAAAATTTCAACTAGTTAACTTTGAACAATTCCCCGAAATTAAAAAAAAGTTCAAATTCACTCTTCGATGACGCCAGCATATAGTTTAATTTTCAAGAAATGTGGAACAGCAGTAAAATTCGTACCTGCTGCTCTCGCGCACGATTGTTTTTAAGACGACGTGCTGCCCCTAAAAAACATGCCATATTAGGCCCGGGCCTCCACGTCCTACTGAGAAATCCGGCCCTGTGTAGAAAGCGGCAATAAATGTAATCCCTGTTCAATCAAGCCTCATCTTCATCACTCAGAGCAGCCACGACTTCACTACAACCTGGCGATGGTAAATGTTGCCCTGTTAGGACAATTTAATGCACAGGGTGAGCATTAAGGAGAAAACAGGAAGGATGCCTTTAAATTCTATTCAAAAGCAGCAAATGGGAAACCAGCTCTATATAAAACTTTTGCATTCATAGATCAAGGAAAAGTGATAGCGAATATGAAGGCTGCACAGGTGATTGCAAAATTCGATGAACATTTTGACCCAAGATGTTTTTGTTTTGAGGGGGGGGGGGGGATGAGGCTTAATGATGCGTCAACAGCAAGGTCATTAGCGCCAACCTCAGCCACGGTTCTGTGACTTACGGTTTTGTGCCAGCAGATAAAGTGCATAAACCCAATGTAGTGCGCTGGTGAATGGTTTATTCTCCAGCCCCAACTAAGCATGCTACACCCCATTCATTGGGCCTTTTAAACAGTTAAGAATTGCTACACAGGCCCGCATCTTTTTTTTCTCGGCCGCTATTCAGTTTGTCACAAATCTAAAATGGTTCAATGTAATTTGCGACACTGACTACATGTACGCTTTTTTCAGTTTCATTTTCATTTTCAACCAGAAAAAAAAAAAAACCACCCGACATCCCTACTAAGAAAAGTTATGTAGTAGTTAACTAGTCGAAGTGCGAAGGTTTTGATAACCTGGTTTAAGGCTATGACCCGCCTTGTTCTTGAGTATGTGTTCTTTCTCCTTAGGGCAAATTGGCTTATGTAACTCATTCCGGTATGAATTGTTACAGCCACGTCAGTACGGAGTATTTCTGTTGAGTAAAAACTACAAATTGAATCATGAAGGGCCAGTGGAAATTTTTCCTCTTAAAACTTTATTTGTAGGATTTCCTCTCAATGTTTGTAAGTTTATTTGTAGGATTGTGTACTTAGGAAGATTCGTATGTTGGACTAATGAACTTGAATGCTGTTAGCCACCACCTTTAGAAACACCTCTTTTTTTGGTGTTAATTAGGCCACGAAAAAAAATAGTCGGCTCTCAGGCCCTGCCTGGTGACTTTTATTTCGGCAAAATAAAAAAAGTTACCCGCAAAAGGTTACTAAAGAGAAATTTCTGAGAGAGATGAGCTTTCTTCTGAGAAAAAAATGCCCGAGAACCAAAACATTTTTTCCCCATTCATATACAGGATTGTCCAAACTTTTTTGTTAGCACCCTCCAGAACCGTAAAGGGACTTTTATAACTACCAGTTTTATTAGATGTCTGACCCGTTACGGTTCTGGAGGATGCTAACAAAAAAGTTTGGACTTAGAAAATTTTAATGCGCCAGTTTTTTGTGGACCACCCTGTCCATATTTATTTTCGGTGAGGTATATATTTATGTGTATTTTTTCCATTTGTATTTTATGCTATGCCACATTCCTCTAGGAAACTGGCATTTACGTTGAATAAATAAATAACAGTAAGGGTACATTATTCCGCCTACTTGCCCACCGAGTCCTATTTATTAGTCTACCGTTATTTATTTAAAACGAATTTCTAGTTTCTACTAAAGCAATGCGGCAGTACATGAACAACTAAATGTATTATAACTTTATTTCACATGTCAAAGCGCCTGTTTCGGTATTATACATCATAAAAAAACAGGTAAGAAAATATTTACAAAATGTAATAAAAAACAAACAACAATAAACCAAGAACAAAACTGATTAAAGTAATAAATAACTAGCTAATGCAGAAAACAATCTAACACGAAACAATTTCATGCAATACATTTTGTGCACTGTAATAGAATTTCATGCAAGATATAAACATTTTATGCAGTAGTATTATAGAATTTTAAGAAATATCAAAGAATTTCATGCAAAAAAAATTTATTTTCTCAATCGTAATTTATTTTAAAATGGAACCAATGATGAGAAACCTCTTCCTCCTCTTCTTTTATTTTTTATTTTTTATTTTTATTCAAAAAAAATAGGGCCGTGTATAGAATATAAATAGCAACAAAGTTAAAAAACTAAGTGTAAAAATAATTTTCAACATTGCTACAACCTTGTTGTCATAATTGCGTTATTTCTAAAACTTGCCTATTCCCTCACAAAGAGTAGCTTCCAGTGGTGATCAACCGATGCTCAAAAATATAACATCTCACGGCAAAAATTCAAAATCTACCATAGTGGCGACCATTTTGAATTTGTTAAATTGAAAACAAACCATTCAGAAATCGGTATGACATTTTGTGCTGCAGCACGTATTGTTTTCTGTTGTCATAAATCAAGAGGATCACGAGTCGTGAACAGAGAATCTCCATCTGCATCGTTGCCATCAGACAACTTCAAAACCACATGATGAGTTAAAGGCAAGAAGCAACCAGCAAATTAACTGATTAAAAACTAGTGAAAATTTACGTTACGGGTCTTGGCATCAACACTCCCTTGGGTGTATTTATAGATCAACCTCAGTTTGCATTCTCGCGGCTAGAATTTATAAATGATTTGAAGTTCCATCATGGTTGTGGCTCTGCCAGCTCACAATGAAAATGGTACAGTAATTTGAGTTCGAAAGCGACTGAGAAAATTATTTCAGAAGGAGAATATCTTTTTCTTATTGTCACAGGGTGGAGTGTTGGAGCACACACCTGGTTATTGGTGTACTAGTTGCTCACCAGAGTAGCTCACTCCTTAATTGTACTAGTCGTATGCACCGCCACTACTGGCGATACTGGTTAGCTAATAAAGCTTGTATAAGCAGCTGCTGCTCTTGAGCACAACCGCCCCTTATGCTGAGACCATTTACTACACACCCACGCTTGTATGTACCCACCGCAGACACACCAATTGACGATGAGGGTTGAACTGTAATCATTTACTCAAACGATGTCCGAGATATGCGCTGTTAACGACAGCAACGACATCCTTTACCACTGCGGGTATGACTAAATTCTAGCTGCAAGAATTCAAAGCTAGATAGTGGCGTGAATAAACCGTTAAACGTGTGTACCTCGCATGCCAATCTCTCCTTGTTAGCCGTAGTCATTGCTTCGTGTGTCACGTTGTTCAAGGACTTTTTTTTTTAACATAGCCCTACTAACTCCCACTAGTGATTTGAACTTGCCCACCAGTGATGGATTTTGGATCGATTAAATTGTATGTTGATATGGCAACTTGGCAAAAAATATTTACATATTTATTATTTTTTGTTTGTTCTTCGAAAGTAGCTTACTGCTTTGCGCAGTATCGTGCTACTGCTTCGCTGATGTTAGTAAATTACCTACGGCATGCTAAAAGTGCCTACGTCGTGCACAGATGTGCGTGGATATTGAGGCTACTGGTACTGGTAGATGTTTGGTGGTGCTGATAGCCTACTGACGTGAGCACCCATAACCTGTTCGGTTGGTGTAAAAAGAGAACTGCGGGTTACTGTAAACTAATAAATTACGATGGCGATGAAAAAAAATGCTGCTAAATTGTCTTAAAACCGTTGAGCTTTGGGGGCTCCGCCCCAAATCTTACTGGGGTTGCTAACAACACTTCGATATTTCTTCTGCGAATG
>JAHWFP010094704.1:29127-79338 GCA_023313725.1 Lithobius niger | reverse complement strand
AAGGGAGCAACCCATTGAACGCGCCTGTTAGCTGGCTCCTCCAGCTCACTCTTGCTAGTCGCGATACGTCACGGGGTAGCTATGGTAAAATCCACCCATATTAGTCAGTGGTGAGAGAGTTAGCGATGCGATAGAGCCTCTTCACGCCTGTTTCAAATTGGATTAAGACGGTAGGCGTAACGTAGTACGTGTTCTCCCAGCATCAACCAAAACGTTTTAGAGAAGAAACTCTCTCAGAAACTGTTCAGGTTCGGTATTTGGCCATACATAATTTTCATGAAACACAAAAAAATAGTCGATTAGCATTTTTCAGCAGATCGCAAACGTTGACAGCCACTTGTCTTCCAAACGGAAGTAGTTCCAAGATGGCTGCGATGCCAACAACAGCGCAAGCGATGGCTTCTGCAGGTGCCTTTCGAGTTCCCAAAAGCAAACTGTAATGAATATCTACAGCCAACCGCGCCACCATGATCCAAAGAAATCTATTCGTGGATTTGCAAAAGAAACACGATTGCTGGGCGGCGTGTCCGAAGCTGCTGTCTATCGTGCAGAACAGAGTTCAATCCCTGCTTCATACCATTCTGAGGAGGAGGAAAAATATCAACGAAGAGTTAACGTAAAGCTGACATGCAGGCTTGGCTGCAATAATGCTGTTGATATTACGATTTTGTCGAACTGTGAACCGTGTGCATTAATTGAAGGTACAAAAACACGGTACGATCACAACCGTTATTCAATCAACAGCCCTGCTGCGATACACGGAGACACGTACGTAAAAATGCGACGAATTTATGATTTCAGAAATTCGGAAAAAGTTCATGATTTTTGTCGAAAAGTGACACGTACCGTAAATGAATACGATTCTTACCAAATTTCTCACGGACGACAATGAGACGAATCACTCCGGATTTGCAGTTTACTTTCAGTAAACGTCACCATCACAGCTTGGCTAACCTGGCCTGGGCATTGAATGAGACGATAGGCTATTGTTTTAGAGGCGGGGGTGGGGGGGGGGGGGGGGGCATTCATTATTGGAGGAAACGTGTGTTAATGCTGGCCACACGAAATCAGTGTTTGAACAGGCTTGACTTGACTGTGACGAGTTTCGGAAAGTTTGACAACTTTGGTTTGCAAGCGCCACGTAAGGATTGAAGTAAGACATTCGTTACAGCTTGTCCCCCCCCCCCCACCTTCATATCTCACCTGCTTCTAACGCTCCTCAAAACGGTCTTTTTAAAGCCAAACCAATACGGCCCTTTTCAGGCACATTTTTGAAAGAGAAATCATTCCTGTTTAATAAAATTTCGTATGCAGAAATAACACACACTTTACTTACTTTACTTTATTTCAGAGCTTACAGGCCCACAAATCCATACGCTCTAACTTAAAAACTACTCCTAACCTACTTAACACCTAAGCCGAACAAACAGCAACACCTTTATCACCTGCTCACCCTAATAAACCTTAAGTAGACATACGCTCCAAAATGGAACCAAGGGGAGTGTGGGGAACGAGGAAGGGGAACGAGCCAGAAATGTTACACTAGACGCCGGGTTGCATTACAGAAGCCAATCGTCCTGCGCAGAGAACGAACACCAGCAGCAGAATGCGGAGTGACACCAAGGGCCGTGACTAGAGGGTCTATCCCATTAATATGCAAAAAACGCCGCTGCGCCACCCAGTGGGGGCACTCTAAGAGGAAGTGACGTACAGACTCCACGCCACCACCACATGTACAAACTGGCGACCGCACCCATCCAAGCCGAAACAGGTGAGCCCGAAGAGGAACATGCCCAGTGTGTAACCTGGAGATCACACTTGCCTCTTTACGGGAGAGGCCGTTGAGGGCTCTGGGAGAGACAACAGAGGGGTGTAACACAAACAAACTGTGGCCTACCAACCCTGAAGACCACTCAACTGCCCACTCTCTCACGAAAATTCCCCTGACAACCGGGCGCAGATCTTTTGGGCTCAGAACGAAAGTAACTTCGTTAGCACCCTCAGTGGAACCCCGTTTGGCAAGGCCATCAGCCAGTTCATTTCCAAAGCACCCAGCGTGGCCCTTGACCCAGCTGATCGAAGCCTGCCGACCACACTGGCTGAGAGTGAAAAGCTTCCACCCAATTTCGAAAGCTATCGGGTGACTGCACTGTAAAGACTGGAAACACTGGCGTAGGAACCCCACACCCGCTAGCGAGTCAGACAGGACACAAAACCCAGGCAGGTACAGATCGGACCCAATGTCCAGAGCCACGGACATGGCGACTAGCTCGCCAACAAAAGCAGACGGGAGGTAGGTGAGTGAGTAGTGGTACTCCAAGCGCAGGCTAGGAATACACACCCCCACCCCTCCTCTGTGATCAACTTTGTTGAAAGACGCGTCACAGTAGATCAGATGACATTCCTGCCCCCGGTGCACCAGGGCCCCTTCATCTATTAGGGCTGCCGCAGCAAACGGGCACCAGAGCCAAGGAGCTGGTGGGCTGACCAACACAGGACTCGAGAAACCAACAAGTCCCTCATGCTGGAGGAGGGAGGCCCCAACACCTGGAGCCCCAAGCAAGTCACGGGCACCTTGCGACAAAGCCATATAGTCCGAGAGAATACAGGCCAAAGGGTCAGACTGACCCCTGGCTAGTGCTCTTTGGCATATCCTAGTCAGAAGCTCCTTTGCACGGAGATGAACAGGAGATTCCCCTGTCTCTACATGCAAGGCAAGAACAGGCGTAGAGGGCAGACACCCCGAAACAACACGAAGACCAACGTTCAGAGCTACCTGAATTTTCTGAATGGCCTGCCTAGAGCTAACCAACACAGGGATGTGATAATCAGCACAGGAACGCAAGTACACCCTATAAAAGGACACCAAAGTACCACGCTTAGCAATGGACCTGTTCCCAGCCAGCGACTTCAAGACGTTCGATCTCGCTGCGACTTGTTCCTTAACTGCTGTCACATATCATGCGTCCACTGGAGCTGAGGGTCCAGCCAAAGGCCGAGGTAACGGATCTTAGTCTTTGACTTGACAGGAACACCGTCAACCACAAGTGAACCTTCCCAGGCTTGCCCACGTCTGAAGATCATTAGCTCCGTTTTGGCACTTGATAACTGAAGGCCCCTCGCTGCTAGAGCCCGAGACCCTCTGCCGATAGCAAGTTCCAAGGTTGCAAGAACTGCCTCAAGATCAGTCCCAGCCAGCCAGACCGCAACATCATCCGCGTAGGCGACCACGTTGACTGTCGAGCTCATTTCCACAAGGACCGCATTAATCGCCACTGCGAAGAGAGCCGGGCTCAAACAGCTGCCCTGAGGGAGGCCCCTATCGGTGGACCGTACACCCGACCAGGCACCCCCGACCCTGGTGGCAAAATAGCGCTTACCCAGCAAGGCCAAGATAGCCGCCTTCAGCTTCTTACTGACACCCAGACCTCCAAGGGAAAACTCCACCCACGATATGTCAACCATATCGTAGGCGGCCTTAATGTCTAAGAATACAGCGACTACAAAACAACCGTTAACCCAAGCCTCCCGGATACCGGACTCAAGATACAGCACAGCATCCTGAGCACCCCGATTCTTCCGGAAGCCGAACTGCGCATTGAACAACCTACCGGAGCCTTCAACCTGCCAAACCAACCTGTTTACAAGGATCCTCTCGTAAACCTTGCGCACACACGAGAGGAGCGCAATAGGCCTATAGCTTGCAACAGCAGTACGGACTTTGCCCCTGCCGAGTACTGGAGTCAGGACCGAAAAAAGCCAGGAGCTTGGCACAGGGGCCCCATTGAAGCAATGCTGGAGAAAATCCAAGAGGGCCTCATGGCCCCCTGGCGCAAGAGTCTGCAAATCGCCATAAGTGACCCTATCAATCCCAGGAGCACTCCCAGGCCGGCAAGAGCTCAAGGCGGCGGAGAGTTCACCCATTACAAGGGGTAGGTCCTGCTCACCGGGCTCATTCTGGACAGCCACTGGAGGGGGACCACCTCTCAGGGAGCCGTACACCTCCGCAAAATTGGCGTTGAATTCTTCAGCCATACTTGGGCCGCGGAGGACCACCCCGGCCTTATCGAAAACCCACGCAATCATGGGGCGGGTGTCTTGGGGGCGAACCAAGGCCCAAACCTGCGAAACAGGCAGGCCCTGGGACACCCGCTCACAAAGTCTGGCCCCGAACTGCGCCTTCTCCCGACGAAGAATAAACCTTGACTCTTGGGTGACCCCAAGAAACTCAAACCACCTAATGTCCGACCGAAGGCGCAAAAAGCGCTGCCAAGCCCGACGCCTGTCCCTAACAGCCAAGGTACATGCTGGAGTCCACCACACCGCATCTTTCCTACGCCTACCATTATTACCATAAGAAGACCGTCCACCATTCCTCTTCCTTTTAACCCACTTTTGGATCCACTGGCCAAAACCACCGGAACTGACCACTGGACCGACACTGAACATAGGCCTATCGAAGACTCTTCTGCCCGCCGCAGCCCAAGACAGCGCCACCGGGAAATGGTCACTGCCGCGTAAATCCGCAGAGACCTCAAACGAAAAATGGGAGGCCAAGTTGCTCGTGCACAGGAACATATCCAACACCGATTCCTGGACCGTGCCCCCATACATTCTGACGAACGTTGGGGTGCCATTTGGACCACCGAGAGGCCAAGGCTGTCCAGTGAGTCAGCGATAATACGACCCCGAGTGTTACAACGGGCACTACCCCAGATCCAGTGGCCAGCATTAAAGTCCCCCCCCCCAGAATTAGCGGCCCCGTAAGAGACCTCACCCATCCCATCCACTCATGCCTGGACACCCATCCATTAATATGCACGAACCCAATAGTCACCCACTCAGTACCCCACCACACCCTGAAAACACAAGCGTCAATTCCTCTGCACAGTGGAAAAGGAGGGGTGGAAAAGGGAACCCAATCCTTAATATAGACCCTCACCCCCGACATACCCGGACCTGCAATACCAACAAAACCCCTCAACATGGGAACAACACCAGCTGGAAGTCTGGTCTCAACTAGCCCTAAAATTTCAACTTTAGATCCTAAAACATCTAAATCCTCTCCCTTATTCCCCACTCCCCGCACATTCCATGAACAGACAGTGAACAGGAGAATAGGTTAGCTTCGGAGACCAGTTCAACCAGTCAAGGGGACACCTGGACCATTAACAATTCATTGTTCCCCTCTAGCGTGCTAGGATCACTAACACTACCACACTCACTATCCAATTCATCACCATGAACTCCAACCATGGCCAACTCCTCACTGGACATTACCGTGTCACAATCACCTGCCCAGCTAGAAACTTTGCTGGCATCCAAACTTGTCTCGTCACCTACACACTCACTGGTTGATACCTTAGCAGCACAGTCAACCGCTGACACCACACCTGAAGAGACAACCTCACCAGAGCTGCACTGAACTGGGCTCTCAGGGACCACACAATTTGGTATCACCTTATCAGAGGCATACACAGACTCGGGCACACAAACAGCTTCTGATGTATGCAAACCTCCATCACTAGCACTGACAAAAACCTCGTCATGTTGGTCCACTGGAAGAGGCAGGAACCGATTCTGGTCTACCGCTGCATGCTTTGGGAGCGGCGGCGAACTTGCCATGCCCAAGCGAGACACTGAGGCCTTGCGCCGTCTCGACCTACGTGGAAGCACCCATTCACTATTTGATTGAGGCACCGGTGCACCGTCATGACGATCATCAACCCTGGGAATCGTAGCCTCAACAGAAGCGTCCCTAGGTGGTGCCATATGGGCACACAACGAATCACGTGGCACGAGCACTTTACATAATTTGCAGAAGACCAAGGGGCAAAAACGCCGAACGTGCCCTCGCTTGGCGCATTTCAGGCAACGTGGTGGCCTGTCTGATACTGCCAACAACCCCGCAATGCCAAGCACAAAGACCACATCTGGAACGTCGTCAATCAAAATGGAGTCCTTCAGTTTCAAAACGCCACACCGGACCCCCGTGCGGCAGTGGTGCATACCCTCCATGGTGTGTAATTCATGCCGAAGATCAACCACTTCACCGTACCCGGACAGCGCCCTCACAATCTGAATATCTGGCACGTCGAGCGGCAACCAGTGCAACTTAAACTCCAGTGTACGATCGTGTAGGTCATACACCACTGCCTGGTGGCCTCCAACTGTGAGCCGCCCTGCCTGTTTTACCAACAACTTGGCCTCCCGATCTCCAAACTGTACTTGGAAGGCATTATTGGCCCGTAACCAGCCCATCCCCACAATACGACGCAAGTCTACCACTGAAGCTAAGGCGTCCCGCAGATTTTGCAACACATAGGGGCGGCCCGCCTGGTCCGCCAAGATAACCAAAGTCCTCTCCATGGACACATTGGACAGGCAACCCTTGTAAAGTCGTTTGATCCATGCCAGATCACGTGGCTCATCCTGACCTGGGTCTAACATGTCCTCCTCACCATCTTCTCCCAAAACACCATCAGCATCAACCAATTCTTCCCCCGTTTTCTGCCCCTTGCGAGCAGCCACCACCTCCACATACGACTTCGACCCGCCATTGTTCAAACTTCCAACTGCAGTACTAGGTAGCCTACGGTATACACCATTAGTGATTACACCTCGTTGATTTGCGGCACGACTATCCTTATTACCATTATCGTTACTGGCACTGCAGCTGGTGGGTGCATTGTCGCTGCCAGTATTGTTGTCGGTTGCATCATTATTACCATCTTGAATCGTCAAGCCCAAATTTGTCACCTCCTCACCTTCCCTTGCAACTACTCCATACAAATTCCAGTCCAACTCATCCAGTCCCAAGCCTTCTGCTATCTTCCATACTTCGCAGTACTTTTCTACTGACACTACACCATTGTTTACCTCCCGCTGGGACAGGAGACCCGATTTTTTCATCTCCAACAGCACCTGTCTTACTGGTCGCGCCATTTTTAGCACAACAACACACACTATTAAGCATTAAACAATGAGAGTACTAACAATAAGACATGCTATAGTGTAACACTGCCTAAAAAATGCGAAATTATTGGCATTAAAAATAATCGCGTGAATGAATTGTTATGCTATTTGTGCATCATTGTTTGAGTTGGAGCTCGCGGATGAATACAGACAGATCAGTTGTAAGCAGGCTTTGGTCGCGTCGCTAACACTTTCTCCACTGACTAATATGGGTGGATTTTACCCAATAGCCAGCAGGGAAATCGGCCCTACCATATGTATTAAAAGTCTCTAGTTACCATGTCCTCGACCTCGAAATGCAGCAACCAAGTGGTAATTTTTTTTTTGGCAACAAGAGTTTAGAATTCTTCTTTCTCGTAAATGTCCACACTTCACGTTCTTCTTGCTCAATGTGCACTCATGGAAAGCGAAGCAAATATGCCTTGTTCCTTCTATGGTGATTTAATGACTCGATCAGTGCTAAAGGGGCCTGTTGCCTTTAATGCGTTCCTTTCTAACAGTCCAAAAAAAAGTTGCTTTTCCAGGAAAGATCAAGCCAAGGAATGTTGCTTTTTTGGAGTGCAGTGCATCCGATGGCTACGGTGCGTTTGCCATAATCCTGTTTGACGACCGATTTCATGGCAATCGTCCCAGCTCTTCTGAATTTTCCAGTTTGCTCGTAATTATACTCTTCTCCTCTTCTGCTGGATTTCCCGTTTGCCATAATTTCCGTTTGCCATATTCCCGTTTGCTGTACCGACGGATTTGATGACGTCGTCCTAAAACCCAATTTCAAGAAAGAATGTTCGCAGCCGTCCAAAACTGCGCATGAATTGTTCACTTCTGGTGCCGAGTTTCTGCGCCATCTGTTGACAAAAGTAGTTACTGTTTGTCATTCCAATTTAAATACGGATCTACGTTATTTGGACATATTAAAACTTAACTTTTTTAATAATTTCGATGTTAATTTGAAATTTTTTCTAACTTTAAAAAAAAACTTTTTTTCTAAGATGGTTTAAAAACAATAAAAATAGTGTAGTCATGATACCACAAATGAAATAACTACTTATACATGGAGCAACATTATGCACTGAACAATTTTCTGAATTTTCAAGCATTTCGAAACATAGAACCAACATTTTCGCATCCCAATATTGGATTTTGGATTCAGAAAAGTGGTAGGCTACCTATGTTAGCCTATTTTTCGGGGGGGGGAGGCTGCAATTTCCTTTACGGGCTTGCCCACGTAATACTCTCAATCTGCCCCCTCCCCCCCCCCCAAGCCAACCCTGCCCACATGAAGTAAGTACGTTTGCTCATTATTATGATAATTTTATTTAATGACAAACAGTGGTTAGTTTTGTAAACAGATGGCGCAGAAATTCGGCACCAGGAGTGAATAATCCTTATGTAGTTTTGAATGTTAAGTACATTCTTTCAGAGTTCCATTTGAAATGAGACTTGATATAGGATTTATGGCAAACGGACATGTATGACAAACGAGATTATGGCTACTGGGCTAAGATATTCAGGTCTTCCGGGATTATGGCAAACGCGATTATGGCAAACGGGCGGAAGCCCATCCGATATTCCACAAGAAAGCAACATGATAATTGCTCCAACTTGCTCGTTACTATAGAAACAAACTGCACACCATCTGCAGACAGAAAATCTAGACACACGGTAGTGTGTCGTTCCAAGTTAGGCAAATCATCACAACTGTAACTGAGTTTTGGTAACCAGTTACGACTGGGAGCATGAACTGATGGGCTGTCACCAAGTTCATTACGAGGGACTACACATGCCAATCAAACAGAGACTACCTGTTCATGGACTAAAGGTGCAATCCTAACATTTATTTGCTTATTATTTTATTTTTGGAAACTGAAGAGCGTCATTGAACTGCGATCTAAAATACGCTCAAATTATTTCGCCTGGCTTAGTTTCTCTACACGGAAAACGGAAAGAGAGCTGTTTTCCAGGGCATCGAGGTGAATGGGCAGATACGAGGGACGCTTTAGGGGGAAATCACCAAGTGCGTACCCTCAATTTTTGCTGACCCCCTACTCTACAACGCAACAACCTCCAAAGCCACCTACATAGGGCCCTGCCGAGACCGGTTTGTTCACTAAACTACGGCTGGTTATGAAGACTGAAATGGGGTGTCAGGAAAAGCCAAGAAGTCGGTCAAACGGGAGAAGGTCTTGCAAACGTCCGAAACGACCTTCGAAACAAGCCTGAACTCTAAAATAAACTTTAATCAAACTATATGTGATAGGGTTTGTTTGTTTTCTTTCAGGACAAAATGCGAGACCCCTGGCGCCGTCACTGCTAGCACTGTTGTCGCAAGATCTCAATGAAATGATTGTGAATTCTAGTCTGTTACCGGAGGGGTTCCGGAGAAACAGAAGATGGGGAGAGCACCGGGCGAACCAGCAGTTCCTTGGGTGCACCCTTGGACCGAAGCATCGTCTTCAACGGAATCGTAGGGAGCACAACCGCACAGCACGGTGGTTAGAGAAGAAAAGAAAAGATGATACGGCCGTTCTGTCAAAGTTTACATACGATGGAGGCTGGGTAGCAGCGCGGAAGGACATCTTCACACTCTCTCTAAATCGAATAGTAGCATGAGAAGGAGAATGCTAAAAATCAGGTAATGTATATTTCGTGGCAACTAGAAACTATTGATCTTAGAATTCGCAAGATGCATCTGAAATTCAGTTGTTTTGGTTGATCAACCTCCTGAAAATCGTAATGGATGGATCTGTGCTTTGAGGATTTATGACACCTGCCAAACAACAAGTGGAAATAAACAAACCATTCCACTGTCAAACATATACTAAGGCGGCAAATCGATAAAGAAAAAACTACACATGTTGAAAATTGCAGTAGCTGCCAACAAAACTAAAAATCGCGCATTTTTTGGCCGAAATCAGCTCTCAGCATTGGCTGCATTTGATTTGTCGACGGATAAAGAGTTACAGCCAAAAAGCCCAAAATATCAGGTACAACTGGTTGATTTTGGTGTCTATTACCTATATGAAAATATCTACTACCTGATTTTTAGCATTCTCCTTCTTTTGCTGTGCAATCTAGAAATTAAAGCTCTTGGATCGTCCGGCGTCGCTACCCACTACGTCCGCTACATAAACGCAGACGAAGGTCGATTCTTCAACTTTCAGTCCTCTAAGTGCCCCAATGACAACACAGAGGGGAGGAGGGTGGGAGATAGGTAATGTATATTTTCATAAGAGCAATAGAAACCAAAATCAACCAGCTGTACCTGGTATTTTGGGCTTTTTATGTGACATGAAAATAGCCATTACTTGGTTTTTAGCATTCCACAGACCTCGTCAGAAGTGGTGGGCACCACATGAAGGATCTCCCTAGGGTAGTGTACCGGTTCCCCAGAAAGACAAGTCTTTGTGAACGATCGGAGTTACTGTAGGAGGATGGAGACCGTTTCACTTTAGGGGGTTAAAGTATTCGCTTGGTGGCTATGAAGGGACCGATGCGATACAAGCCATCTGCTAGGGCCGACATATCTCGCAGGTAGTGAGATGTGAACACGGTCGGGTGTCTCCAGGACGCAGCTTCCATAATGTCGGTAATGGGAACGTTACTGTGGTGGACCCAAGAAGTTGAGATAGCCAGAAGTTCGTGGGCGCTAACTCGAATCCCTTGGTCAGCAAAGTCTATGTCAAGACCTTCGTAGGGGTCCAAGATGATAGTCTTAATCCAGGTGTGCTGATGTCTCTCCAGTCGCTGATGTGCGAAAGGAAGAAAGAGTTGAGAGTGATCGCAGAGGCTTGGTGCGTTTTATTTGTACCAAAGGGCACAAACCGGGCAGAGAGTTTTCTCGGATTCTTTGCCGACGATAGGAGACAAGGCAGGTAGGCAGATTGGGTTGGCTCGGTCACTAGGTTTCTCAGTCTTGGCTTGGAAGGACGCTTGAGGAGTCAGGGTGAGCGCGGAGCAATCGTTTGTTGAAGAAACAGTCGGTGGCGGTCGCCAAGAGCGCCTGTACTTCACTGCATCAGAAACAGGCGGCCCGAGCTACTAGAAAGACCATTTTTCGGGTCGGATGACTGAGGCGACAAAAAGAAAGAGGTTCGTATGGCGTCGATATAAGAGATGTGAGAACTATAGACAAGTCCCTATCTGGAAAAAGGTGGTAAACCACCAGTCACTCGAGTTCGAATGACTTTGAGGAAAGTGGAGAGGTGGAAGTCATCTAAGAGTGCAGGACAATCGCCCGCTCGAAAGATGGTGTTCAGAGCAGACGGGTAGATGGGGATAGTAGAACCACGCAAGCCAACATTGAAAAGGTCTGTCAGGAAGCGTAGCAGCTGTGCTAGAGACAGAGCGACCGGATTGATTTGCTGCGGCATACGCTAGAGACGCCATCGTCGCCAATGGCTGTCACAGATTTTGTCAGTGCCTTAGAGGCAATGCGAGAGGCCTGTTCTGAAGGAACGCCTGTTGCTTCGAGTAGTCTGATGACAGCAGCCACACGTGTAGCTGGAGCATCCGGGGTTTGCGGTGGATTACCCCCCCCCCCCCTTCTGGGAAAGTAATTCCGGTATGTCTGGTAGGCATCAAGGAGAGTCGATAAGGAGAATGAGTTGGTAGGGGAAACTAGGCGGCCTACAGCTAGTTGGGAGCAAATAGGATGAAGCGTTTGGAGACTGGGCCACCTTGTGCAGGACCATGGAGAGTAGTCTGGGTGGGTGGAGGAGACAGGTAACCGAAGAGGTGGCTCCAAGCCATCGTTAGGGTATGCACTGCCCATGCCTGATCATCAGGAATCGGGCCGACAAAGTGGGGAAGTCTGGCATTGAGCCTCAAGGCAAAGAGGTCGAGATACGGTCGTCCCCATAGCTGGAAGAGACACGTGCAAATGGATGTTTTGAGGGACCATTCGCCCGCTGGATGAGGCCGGTGTGACAGGGATTCCGCAATCACGTTGCGGTTGCCAGGAATTTACAGCAGTAGTAAGGTTGTCCTTAAGTGAATGCACAGGCCGAAGATGTCAGAGGTCACTTGGTGGAGAAAGCGGGATTGTGTTCCTCCACCGTTCCTTAGATAGGCGAACGCTGTAGTATTGTCGATGTGGACTTGTACCACCTTCCTCTTGACTAGATGTTAGAAGTGTGTCAGACTGAGGAAGACCGCTTGCAATTCTAGAATATTGATGTGGTAATTGGTGTTCGGTGGCCAAGTCCCGGATACCATGTGGT
Source organism: Lithobius niger (assembly GCA_023313725.1). NCBI lineage: Eukaryota > Metazoa > Arthropoda > Chilopoda > Lithobiomorpha > Lithobiidae > Lithobius > Lithobius niger. Next base: position 67,144 of record JAHWFP010094704.1, on the reverse strand, counting down.
CATCGATGTGAACGCCCCATCTCTGAATGGAGGCGTCGGAGAACAGGTGGAGATCGGGTGGGGGCTCATGAAGGGATACCTTCCGAGTGATGTACTGGATGTCCATCCAAGAAAGTAAGTTGGAGAGGCGGAAGTTGTTCAGACACGGTTTCCACTTGGGGAGGGCTGGTGACCGAGCAGTCCATTCGTCGATACGAAAGTGGTGGAAAGGTCGTACCATCCATCTGCCATACGGAACGAGTAGAGCTAGTCCAGCGAGCCGATGAAAGAGTTGAGCTGTGATAACGTGCAGGTTGGCGACCGAAGAAAAGTCCGTATTTTTTGGAGTAGAGATGCTATCCTGTCTGGGAATGCCATGACGGCCGCCTGAGCTAGGTTGAAGCAATCCCTAGGAACACAAAGTTTTGTGACGGGGTCAAACTTGATTTTGAGAAGTTGACTCGGAAACCAAGTCGATGCAGAAGCCCTAGTGTGAAGTCTCTTGTTTGTGATTAGCTAGAGGTTGTCATGGTGCGGGACGATCGAGTCGTCCAGGTAGGCATCTGCACGCACTTCGTGCTGATGAAGGTAGGCCGGGACCATTTTTAAAACTAATGTGAACACTCTTGGTGCTGCATTGAAGCCGAACGGAAGGCAGGTGAACGGAATAGGTGGTGAACCGAAACGTGAAGTGGAATATGAAGATAGGCGTCTGCAAGGTCTATGGGGACTGCCAGTTGCCTGGATCAAGTGAGTGGTGTATGGTTTCTACGGTCGCCATTTGAAAATGGGGATTCTTGATGAACTGGTTTAATGGTCGAGGTTGAAAATTAAACGAAGATCGCTTGTCTTCTTGGGGCAAAAAAAATACTGCTGCAGAATCCAGGCTGTTCCGGATGGGTGCAGCTTGTATAGTGGGTTTTGCTAACAGAACCTTGATTTCGGTGGTTAGGAAGTACGCCAGAGGTGGCGCCTCTAGCCAAGGAGAGGACCGGAGTGGAGGCGAACGGTAGAAGGTGGGGAGTAAAACTTGGAAAATGATAGAGAGGACCGCTTGGTCGGTCGTGATCTCTTGTCAACCGAACACGGCCGCCAAGGGTTAATTGTCAACGAGAGGACCTGGCCGGCTGGCGTGGACTGTGGGAGTTGTGGTTGCCGCGGAAGTCTGGAGTCGAGCTGAAGCCATAGGGGCGACCGCGGCCGTGCCCCTGTCCATTGTTCAGAAAGAGCGACCAAGCACGGAGTGGAGAAGCAGGGCGAAGTTCTGAACGAAGTAGAGGTATAACCCATTCGTCCTTTGGTTCGGATGAGACCGGAAGTCCAATCAGTCGTTGTCGCCAAAGGCCTTTAGCCTTGTATGGTTTCGCTTGATATCCAAGTGGGGGGTCGAGTTTAGTAATGAGCCCCCCCCCCCCCCCGGAAAGAGTGTCAGACTCATGAATTGATTGATTCTGAAGGACGTGTCTAGTGGACTCATGAAGGTTGGGGACCGTGTTGAGAACTATATCGCGAAGCAAGAGCGTTGAATTGAGGTGAGGGCCGGTATGATGTCTTCACTGCTTTCATGAGGCCTGAAAGAGGAATCTAGGATGATATGGGTGGACCGGTTGATCAAAGTGAGTATGTAGTGAAAACACATCAGAATGGTCGGTCGGCGGGATTAGACGAGTCAGAAGCATCCGGTTCGAGCGAAGGTAATGGATGATGCGGCCGAGGGACTGGAGAATGGAAAGGCGGTTCCTGCTGACGAGAGGGACCAGCAGCGTCAGTCATTGACAGACGAATTTTCTTAGTTGTTGATGCTATCCAGTCGTCTGTAAAGCGGCTGGGGTTAGGGGCGACCGGAGACACCGGTTGCTTACGGCTGAAAGACCGAAGCGCAGAATCCATAAATTCTTGAATTTTTTTCCTTGAGACGGGTTCGGTGCTGACTTCCGCTGGGACCGAGTGGGAAGTGGTCGACCTGCGAGACGACCGTGAGGACAAGTCTTTAGGGACATCAACATGCAGCTGGCCGCTTGTGTCTGGACCGATGGGTCTTGACCTGCAACTTAAGGCGGCAATATACCTCCTTGGCCCGAAGAAGTTCTACTTGAAGAGACTGAAGGTCCGCAGTCGAGTTAGGCTGACCGCAGGGAATCGGTGAGGTGGTAGTAGTGTTGATGGTCGGCTGAGTGGCAACCGAAGGATCAGATTGTGACGGTCCAATAGCGGGGACCGTTGGCAACAGTGAGGCCACTTGAGACGACTGGGACCCGGAAGCAGCCAGTGCCGAGAATTATGGAAAAGGTGGGTCATCAAGAATGACGACCACAAGAGAGGAAGAGGACCCCTATCCGTGGAAGATGATTCCGAGGATTACTCTTGGCACGAGGCATTGGGCGACCGTGGAGTAGCAGGTTTCAAATGAAGAGCGCACAGAGAGCACGACCTGTCAAAGAACTTTAATCTCTAGATTGCACAGCAAAAGAAGGAGAATGCTAAAAATCAGGTAATAGATATTTTCATGGCACATAGAAAGACATTTTTGGAGGGGCCCAACCCCAATAAGGGGTTTGAACTTGCTACCATGGCTTTTTTTTTTCCAGTTACCCTTCCTGTGCATCCGTACCAAATTACATGCTTTTCACAGAAAGTGAACAATTCAATCCTCTAGCCACCCTACTATTTAAGAGATTTAAGGGAAAACCAGCGGAAGTATAAATTAGCGCGTGGTAAATGATTGTATCCAAATGACATTGTTCAGGTTTATCTTAAATTTTGAATTAAATTCTGTGGATAACGGTACTCTATCTAGTTGTTTTTCTGTGTCGAAATTTTTAATTTAAATGCAAAAAGTGACTTGGCCAATTTACCGAATAAGCCTTCAAAGGCGTGGCGGGCGGGGGGCGCCGCCCCGGGAGGAGAGCGAAAGAGACCCCCACGGTTACCCCACTGTAGTAAAACAACGATTCAAAAGAATTTGCAGATTGTAATGAAATGTAGCCTAGTGAAATCCTAGTTAGGAAGACTTTACTATACTTCATGGTAACAATAATTATTACTCGATCCTATATAGGTCGCTAAACATCAACATACATCCAACAACTGCCTCAGTAACTCAGATCACAATTATAGGCCAACGGTTGTTGAAATTACGAATGTAGGCAGTGAAGTAGATGCAGTGTTGGCCGAAATGGCGCGGCCGGTACGGCAGTTTCTGCTGTCGCCCAAACAAAAGGGTGTGCTGACGCAGGAAGAGATCTCAAAAGGTTCAGTGGGACCGGGTAAATATGAGGAAGTGTGGAGATTGGCAGAAGCAATTGGACTGGATGAAGTGGACCTAAAGTTGAATGGTGTGGTGAATAGGGAGGAAGAGGAGGTAGGCCCAACGGCTCAAGTAGGCATTACTCGCAACAATGTCAACAATGACAATGATTATCGCGGGAGTGTCAACAATGGACGGCGTGGCACTGTTTGCGACGGTGTTTACACCCCAAATGTGCAGCAGAACAATGTGTTTTCGTTATCCAGTCAAGGTGGCAGTCTTGCAATAAGAGAAACGGCTGATGTAAACGCTCAGCACTCTGACTCAGAGGAGTTCCCTGCATTGGATGTAGACGGTGCACAGCGTGACTTGAACTGGCTTACGAAAATGTACAGGGGTGGACTAGCTAACATCAGTATGGAACTAACTCTAATTATTATAGGAGAGAGTGCTGGTCGTCCGTACTTCATGAAGGACTTGAGAGATGCTCTGGCTCCAATTATAGATTTCAGGAAAGTCTCTGGTATGGCCTGGCTGCGCGCTAACAATGCGTTCCAGGTTATGTTTGTGGACGCAGAAACCAAGTTACTGGTCAAGAGGGTAGGAAGCCTTCTACTTAACGGCCACCCAGCAACTGTTCACGATTTGTTTGTGCGGACCCTTCGGATGAGGGTGCACTGGTTGCCCCTGGACTTGCCCGATGTGGAGTTAAGGAGGGCGTTAACTAATTACGGTGAGGTGTTAAGTGTGCGACACGAATATCATGAACTGGAAGGTTTGAGTCATTGTCGTATGGGTGTTCGTTCGGTTGTAGTCCGTTTGAGAGACTCTACTCTGGTTGAGGACATTCCGAACATCGTTGGCATTAAAGGTGGGCCGGCCCTCCTGGCTGTACAAGATAGGTTGCCGCGTTGCCTAAAATGCCGGCAGCGTGGCCATCTTCGAAAATTTAGCCCATACGTTTTCTGCCACCGATGCAACTCATATATCCCGAAGAGAGCTCTGTGTGTGCATCTGGCCCCAGCGGACCCAGCCGATGTGCCTTCAGTGCCTCCAGTGCTGGATCTTGTCGTATCGGAAGCAGTCAGCAAGGACTCTGGCAGTGACCAGGCTGAGTGGGAGGTAGTGCATCAGCGTAAACCGCCGAAGCGTAGGAAAGTGTCGGGGGCCCAATCATCCTTGGCGAGTTCTCCACCGCACTCCAAGCAACTGGCAGTTGATTGCCAAAACCGATTTTCTGTGTTGACTCCTGATGGTAATCCAGCACCTATTACCCATATGTCTTCAAGTCTTGTGTATGCTGTTCAGTGTGCAGCTGACAATGTCGGTCCTGCGGCTTCTGATGGTAGTCAAATGTGTGTTTCTCCAGATGTTTGCTTAGCTTCCAACCCCGCTGAACGTGGAGTTGAAACCACCAGTTTTCCTCGTCGGGTGTGCTTGTCCGGCCCTGATCCTGGTACTGATGCGGTTGCTCTAGAGGGAGTGGCCGAGGATGGTGTGTGCAGTCAAGGGGGTGGATCTACATCTGACCTTGGGACTGACTCCGTGTGTAGTGCTGTTTCGCCTGCTGATTCAGCGGGACCGGGAGGCACTCCCGTTTCGAGTTGGGCAGATGACAGTGACGAGCAGATGTCAGACGGTACTTTTAACAGTTCTGGTAGTGTTAGTGGTTCTAGCACGCTTGGGGGTGACGGGGAGGTAGAGTTGTTGGTAGTCCAGGTGACCCCGTAATCCTGTTCTAGTATTCTTGTGTCCTTCTGTGTTTCCCCCAAACGTCCCAGTTTGTCTGTGTTTTTCCACTCAACCCCAATATAATTCACACTCTGTTCCTGGAACAGTCAGAGGGGCGGCTAACAAGGTTGAGGACATAGAAAATTGCAATAAGGTTGACATTTTGGGGATTGTGGAGACTAAACTCCCGGCTGGGGTCACCCCTGTTTTTCGTGGGTACAACAGCATTATGGGCCCTGGACCCTCCGGTGTTCGTGTGTTCATTAAGGACATGATTATTTGTTCCCCTCCCCTTTTTTAGACCTGTGCAGGTGTTGATTCATGCGTCTTCAGGATTTGCTGGGAGCATAAATGGGTTTTGTGCATGCCAATGGACATTTTTCAAGGCACGAGTGGGTGGGGTGGGTTGACTCGCTCCCTAGACCTATTGTTCTTGGGGGCGACTTCAACGCACATCACTGGCTCTGGGGTTGTGCCTGCTGTTGAGGCGCTGTGGTGGGGTTTCCCAGGAATCTGTCCTGGACTTGTTCCTATGCTCTACTGGCCTTGCTTCGGTATTCTCTTTTGAGGTCTCCTCGGATCTTGGGGGCAGTGACCACTTTCCTGTGGCCCTGTCCTGCTCCAGTTATTTTACCTTTGTGCCGGATACCGGCAGCGCTCCCGTGAACCGCTCGTAACGTCTGGAGACTTTGCCCCCTGGATCCAGAAGTGGATTAAGAAGAGGGCTGGCCCCTGGGGACCAGGCACCATTCGACAGGGGCTGTCAGGAAACTACCTGCGTAGTGGACGATGGCCTACCGGTGTGCAGTCAGGGATAGGCGGAGAGCCTGGCAGCGGTTCCAACGTGTTAGGAACGATCTTAGGTGGTTTTAATATGTTGGGATCGCTCAGGAGACCAGGTTCATCCTCCGAAGGGAGAAAGCCCAGTATGGTTACAGGCTATGCGATCGAGTCTCCCAAGGCATGCCTCTGTCGCAAGTATCGTCTTTAATCCGGCCACAGGATGCTCGCTCTGAGGTTTTGTGGGTGTTCGGCGATTCAGGCGAGGTTCTCCGTGGCCCGGAGATGGCAGCGGCATTCAATGACAACTTTGCAGAAGTTTTGGGGTTTCCAAGCGGGCCATCCCTACCTCCCTCTGTGGTCGATGAGGTTTCCGGCCATTTGGATTTTCCACTCACTCGACTCGAGCTATCGGCAGCACTCGGCTCCTGCAAGGCCGGGAGTGCCTCTGGGATTGACCATGTCTCATATGCTGGCCTCCGGAGTCTTGATGACAGTGGTCGGACAGAGCTCCTCTATTTTTTTCAGAGTAGATTTGATGGTGCACCGATACCGCAGACATGGCTTTTTTTCTGTCCTGGTCCCTGTTTTGGGAAGGGGCAAGGTTCGCACTAGTGTTAGGAGCTACAGGCCTATTGCCCTCCTTTCCTGCCCACGGAAGGAGTACGAGAGAATTCTCATAAACAGGCTGGTGTGGCAGGCGGAGGCATCTGGAAAACTCTTTGGCACGCAGTTGGGCTTTCGGAAGCATCGGGGTGCTCAGGATGCTGTCGTGTATCTTGAATCGGGCATCCGTGAGGCTTGGCTCAATGACTGCTTCGCCGTGGCTGTTTTCCTGGACATCAAGGCTGCATACGACATGGTGGATGTGTTGTGGGTTGGGCAGGCCTTTGATGACCTGGGGGTCAGCACGAAGCTGAAAAAGGCTATTCTGGCCCTCCTTGGGACTCGGAGCTTTGCAACTAGGGTGGACGGTTGCTGGTCTGGTGTCCTATCCACGGATAGGGGGCTCCCACAGGGCAGCTGCCTCAGCCCCACCATCTTTGCTGTGGCAATCAACGCTGTGCTCGTGGAACTTAGTTCCTCGGTCAACGTGGTTGCTTACACGGATGATGTAGCTGTGTGGCTGACTGGTAGGGACCTACCTGTCCTTCTGGCTGCTTTGGAGAGGGCTGTTGATTATGGCTCCCGGCTTCTCGCGGTCAGGGGGCTCGCTCTGTCGGCCGCGAAAACTGAGTTGATGATATTCCGCCGCGGACAGGCTGTTGAGGGGTCAATAACTGTGGATGGCTTGGTTGTCACGTCCAAGTCCAAGGTAAGGTACCTTGGTTATTGGCTCGACACTGGCCTGGATTGGTCTCATGACGCCACTGCAGTCAAGGAAAATGTTGCCAGACGTACGAGTATGCTCCGCGCGATCGCCAACAATAAGACCACTGCCCAGCGTGCTGTGATTGCTACATTTTATAGGGTGTATGTTCGGGCCTGCGTGGACTTTCACGCTCCTGTTCTTGTTAGTTCTGCCCAGGCGATCAGGTCCATTCAGGTCGCCTTAAACGACTGCCTGCGGTGTGTGACGGGTTGTTTGCCTTCCACCCCTATTTCGGCTCTCTTGGTGGAGGCGGGCGAGGTCCCGCTTGAACTCAGAGCCAGGGGACTCCTTGTCAGAGTATGTCATAGGGCCGTTGGAAGGGGCAGCGGTGACCTCTTGGCTTGTATCATCAAGGACTATGCCTCTCTTCCCCGGGGGGCTCGTGAACTTCCTCGGTGAGCCGGGTCTGGGTGCAACCCTCCTCCTTGATGCCGGGCTTGCTGGTTTCCCTAGCCCGTCCCTTGTTCGTCCACTATGTCCATGGGTCTGGTGTGGGGTTGCGAGCTCGGCAATCCGGGATGGGGCGGGTGCCCCTGTTAGTTCTGTTACCGGCGTGCAAGTTTTTTGTGATGCCTCTTGTGATGCCTCGAAGCCGCGGAAGGGGGTGTTGGCATCTGTGTCCCCAGTCTCCGTCTTGAGTATAGTTTCTTCCTCGGAGCACTACCCTCGGCCTTTGTTGGGAAACTTGTTGCTATTTCTCTGGCTTTGGATGTTGGTATGGACTTGCGTCTCCCCAGGTTTTGTATCCTGTCAGATTCTCTCGCTGGGATTCGTTTTTTGAGGTGCAATTTGGGTTCTATGTCTGTGGCACAACCTATTGCGTACGAGATCGGGTGGAAGATCTATGCCGCTACTATGGCTGGGCTCACTGTTGCTATTGCCTGGGTCCCGGGACATTCTGGGATCTTCGGCAATGAGACAGCAGACAGCCTAGCCAGGCGTGGGTATGAGCAGAGGCGTAATGCTGTGAGTTTTACGGTAGGCTCTGGGGACATGCGCTCAGTTGTTGCCAGGGCTTTTGCCTCGCTGTGGGCGGACAGATGGGCTAGCGAACTCACTGGCCCTGTCCTGTATGAGATTCATCCCTCGGTGGCTGTGCCCAGAGCCCCGGGCAGCCTTACGCTTAGGGACTCCGGCCTCATTTCAAGGCTGCGGACTGGTCATGTCCTGCTTCGGGCGCATTTGTTCGTCTTGGGTGGTCACGCACCCCAACCTGTCCTTGTGGCAGGAGCCCGAGACCGTTTGTCGTTACTTTTTAGACTGCACTCTCTTTGGGCTGATCGGCGTTGCTTTGTTCTCAGAAGTCCTGATGATCGTTTGCGCCAGGTCCTGGGTGTCCCCCCGCATTCCGTGGCTTGTCGGAATTCATTGTATAGTGTCCTGTCATTCTGTAAGGCTACCGGGCGCTTCGCCCAGGTCGAGGCCTCATCCTGTTAGCCGCTCCTCCGCTATCCAGATTCTCTGGCTGATGTGTGGCTTTAGGCCCTGTTGTTACGTGGCTAAGTTGGTAGTTGGGAGTTGGTTGGACGTGGCCAGCGACGGCTGGTCTGCATCGGGAGTCTGGCAAATTGGGGTTATTCGTTGCGATGTCGCGTTGTCTGGGCACGCTAGTGCAATATGTTAGTTTTAAGCCTAGTTCGTAAGTTTAGGAGAAAGTGTATGGCTTCTAGGCCTTTTAAACTCTAATAAAATACAGTAAATACAGTAATTTACTCGCTTTGTTAATTTTAATTTTATTATCATTTCGTGCTTCTAAGAAATTACTGCAAGAATGCCGTACACACGCTACTAAGAACGAAAAGAATTGTCAAATACTTAACCAAAAGACAAAAGGTTTCAATCAGGACCTTCCCCTTCGTTGCTAAGCAACAACTTAATTAATTGGCGAAAGGGCCAGTCCATTTTTCGTCTTTGAGTATCAGGGGTGGAAGGATAATCGCTGCGCTGCTTACTATCTTATAACGAGACTATATTAGAAACTAATGCGACGAGTTTAGGCGTTATAAGACCAGGGATTATCTCCCCCCCCCCCCAACTCTCATTTCGGCACACGAATATTTTTTAATAACAAAAGTACAATTAATTAAACACCGTTTCCCACCAGAAAGGGCCAAGTCACAAAGTCTGGTGGGACACAAGTGGGTTACCGGGTCAACCATTTTCGGGTCACCGGGCCAAAAAGAAGTGACCCGGACCAACTCTAGTCACCAGATGAGCTGGCAACTCCATACCTTATGAAATTCACTCGATATCGTATCTTACCTCTGCCAAGCCTACGAGGGGCCCGAGTGGTAGTGGTAGATACTAATGCCTCTCTCCATATTGGTTTGCCTCAGTGCAGCTTCGTAGGCGATGAAAGCAAGTTTTTCTCAGTTTGATGCATGCGCTTACCCGTTTTATTTTTAATTTAATGAACCAAAAAAAGGGGGCGATGCGGTCCCAAATCATCAACACGGCCGTTTATGATAAGCAAGGTGTTCGCGGCCTAATGTGCACGAAAAAAAGAACTTTAATAATAAATTCTTTGAAATGGATGACGATGTAACGAACTTACAATCACTCGGGGTTTCTGGGATGACGGAATGTTTTGCTCTTTTCGGTCGGTTATCATTTAATGTAGCTAGCTTAATACCGTCCCTTTAAGGCTCATGTATCCACTACTTTTTTTTAAAAGAGTACTTTAAGTGATGTGGGAGAATAAACTGGGAAACTGAAATAGCAAATGTATTTTATATGCACGAATTTGTTTTTTTGGTTTTTCACTAAGTTTGAAAAATTCTCCCGACACATTAGCATGAGTGCAGCTTAAAAACATCAGGGCCACCTGGTTGATTTTGGTTTCTATTGCCTACTGAAAGTCGTTTAGTTTTAAAAATACTTCGAAATACTTAAATTAATGTAAGCTTAGGTTGGAGTCCAAGTATTGCAATCGTAAAAAGCGTCGAGGATTCGTCCCACCGTTGTAAGGTTTCCCAATAATATACTCACTATTTTGTTATGGCGTCGTGCTCTGGAAACATTTTTCAAATTTATCAAATTTGTTTATTAAATAAATGTATCTCATAAACAATGGATTCTCATTCAGAAGATGCTGACAAAAAAAATGTGCTCGAGTTAGCGGTGTGTCCAAGTATTTTTCAAAAGTTAATACATTTTAATTTTTTTGGGGGGGGGGGGGGGAAAGAGGAAAATTCGTAACCGAAACCGAGGTCTTAATTCGTAAAAAAGGAACCGCGACCAGACCGATTCATAAAAAATGAAAGTGACACAGCAATAAATGAAATAAACCAGCAGCAAGCACCTTAATTACAGAGAGAAAATTTGGTACGACCTCGTGCACCTGGGACCAAGGTGTTAAGGTTAACAATATCACTGCTGCTAGACAGCGCCACGGTATATTCGTACGGTTACCGTTTTCAATCGGTGATAGTGCCACTTTAAGTACGGTAATACAGCTGGGAAAAGAATGGCAGCTACAAACGAAGATTTTCACGAAGCAAGCAGTCTGCATTAAAGACGGGCCTTGTGAGGATACACAATACACTAATATGAGAAAGACAGAAAAGACAACTGCCCCGACTGGGACTCAAACCCAGGACTCTCCCTTCACTGGAGCCTGTTGCCAGAACCTGCCCCGGTGGCGCAGTGGTTAGAGCACCGGCTAGTAAACTGGAGTCCTCGGTTCGAGTCCCCGTCGAGTCAGTTGTCTTCTTTCTTTCTCAGATTAGTTTATTGTGTTTTCACACAAGGCCAATCTTTAATCCAGACTTTAATAGAGTATTTCCAATAATTACCGATTAACAAGAACCATCGATTGTTCCGATAAACGACGAATTAGCGATGGGATCAATACTAATTTTCCAGCACTATTTTTTTCAACTCCACAGTGACGATTTTAGCCAACGAATTGCAGAAACAGATTGTCGCATGTAGACTACCGTCAGACGTGGTGGCTTTGCCCATTAGTGTGTCTTTGTCCATTTTCGTGATAAATGATTAGATTCCCACTAGATGGCACTGTGGTGAGAGTAGAAAACTTTCGTTTTGTGGGAGGAGTCATCAGACGTCATCAGAGTCAGGAGTCATCAAAGTCAACTTTCGGTTCCGGCCGTGTTGCACCGTAATTGTGGTTTCAAAGATAAACTTAAAATTCCGTCAAATTTAGTGGTTTAACTACTTTTATGTGGATGCCTGTCTTCTAATCATAGTAGGGATTTGTTACTTTGTCAGATTATGCTAAAATGATCCACATAAATGGTTTAAACAAATTTTTGAGGTTCGTTGAAATCTGAGGTCGTAGCCTCGGTGGGCAAAGACACCCCACTGTTTACTTGCCTAAGCGGGGTGTCTTCGCCCACACAGAAAATTTAATAAATAATAAATTTAAATAATTCTAGTAAACAAAATTGGTCGAGGTGGGTAGTGTTGCCCTTTGGATTTTTGTCCAAGTGTCAGTATTTGGTTGCATTGAAATTTTAGGGGGGATGGGCAAAGTTGCCCTAAGCCAATGTGACTTTGCCCATCCCATTTTTTGCGTAAAAAAAAAAGAAGGCCATCATCACTGATGTGGGCAATGTTGCTCTTTGAATCTTGTCCAAGTGTCAGTATTTGATTTCCAGTGAAATTTAGGGGGGTGGGCAAAGTTGCCCTAAAGTCACTGTGCGTAAAAAAACAAATAAATAAAACTCATAAAATAAAAAGAGTATTACAGTATGATAGTCGTAGACAAGACTCGAACATCATATGTTAAAAATTGGCTGCAGACCCATTTGCCTGGAAGTTACCACCATTTGAAGTTCAAATGTGGGCAAAGCCGACGGTATAATTTTCTTTTATCATAGGCCTGCCAGGTCTAGTTTATTCTAAGTACACGAAAGAAACCAACATTCGACCATGCCAGGCAGATACGATCAAGCATATTGCTGCGTTGCTAGGCAACAGACTCGATACATCTTGAATGAATGTCGCACTTTGGACTAACAAACGAAATGAAAGCAGCCTGGAAACACAGTTGATGATATATATAAAAAAAAACAAAAAAAAAAAACACAAGACAGTAAGTTTATTAAGTCCGGCCATGTCTCTTGGCTTCCCTGTTTGATATGCGGTTGCCCTACTTTACTTCAAAACTGCTTGAATATTGGAAACGCTAATTTTTTCCAGATTAAGGATGATCCCCTCCCCCTCACGCAACAGCACCGTCTTCGATACGACCCGGGGGCCCCCCCCCCCCGGTCCTTTCACCCTACAAATTAATCAAAACAAAGGTATCTTCCCACCAGTGAAAAGGAGGGAAGGGGTAGGTAGGGTAGGAAGTGTAGCTAAGCACAAATAAAATAAATAAATAAATAAATAAATAAATCGTAAAGTTACTATATCTATGCTTAATAGAAATATATTTAAAAAGCAAAACTGCCTCCCCTACAGAACATAAGAAAACACTTACATAAACATAAAACTGCCGTAAAAACTACCAGGAAACGTGGAAACACAAGATTTAATTGGAATAAAGAAAACACAAAGTTCGTTGGACAGATTATTTCCTGCAAGGCAAGTACTGAACTGACTCAATTATAATTAGGCTGGAATTAAAATCACATATTTCCGTTATGCCAGGTGAAACACCACCTAAAATAAATTACTAATTTAACACATTAAGTTTTGGAATAGATTTTATTTATTATTATTTATTTATTTATTTTGATTTGTGCTGTACAAGTGACCATCTTTCATTAGTGCGAAACGGTGTGCATTAACAAATTATTACACAGCCATTTTCTTTTGCTCAATAATAATGCACCTCCATCGTAGGCATCAATGAGCGAGGCGCGTGAGTTTAGCATGCAGTGTTTATGTTTATGTTTATGTTTATTGAGCCTATTAGGTTCTTACACCATTCGCTCACTCTAAAGCTAACCTTACCCAACTTAAACCTATCAACCAGAGAGCCATTACACAACCGAGCATCATCACGCTGCACGAGACAGACAAGCCTGACGTTTGGAAGCGACCACTCACGATGGCCACTAGTTTTTCCAGTCCCCACGCGTTTAACATCATTTATGGCTTTGTAGAAACACGACAGAATTCAAATTCAATAATATTTTAGTGTAATCGTGCTAAAATCCGTAATTTTCGTGATAAAAGCTTGAAATTTGGTACAGTGGTTGATTTTACCAATGAAGTCAATAAGTCGAGGAGACGTAGCGATTTCGTCCTGGGAGGAACCCAAGTGCCCTATTTCGTCCGCCCCCCATATAAAAAATGACTAAATCCGTAATTTGTGTGATGAAAGCTTGAAGTTTGGTATAGTGGTAGATTTTATCAAGTTGAGTAAATTAAGTCGAGAAGACATGGCGATTCCGTCGTGGAGGTAGCCCTAGATTTCCCCCCCCCCCCTACTTCCACATATAAAATTGTAAAAGGAACATTTTGCCGGCCCCCAGCCTGGCCAGCTAAAAATGGTTTCTTTTTGCCTAAAACATACTTAACCTGGTAATTTTAGCATTACATTCCTCGAATGTGATCTTCCCCTGGAGATTTCTTCCGGTTTGTAGACGCCTGCTTGCATGTCCCACCGCGCATGCGTGGCGCGGTCCTCCCTTATAAGAGCGACAGCGTGCACACTATCGGCATTCATTTTACTCTCAATGTGTCAGGCGGTGACTCGAGAGGGGAGGCAGGGCGGGAGTAAGGTTAAGTATGTTTTAGGCAAAAAGAAACCATTTTTAGCCGGCCAGGCTGGGGGCCTGCAAAACGTTCTTTCTTTATTGCCAAAACAACTTAACCTGGTAATTTTAGCATTACCAGTTGACCTCGTCAAAGTTGGTGGCGGGCACCATCTGACCGAGCGCCCCGGGATGCAAGAGAAAAATTTGCACTTTGTTCAGAACATTTGGGCTTGACAGGAATTTGATGTCTTTCGAAGGAGTTGGTGGCCCTGAAAAGGATCGTTATTTGAGGGTCTTGCTTCTAGCAGGGTGGAACTTGCTTCTTTCACGGTCTTGCTTCTGCTTCGTTCTGAGTGCTTAAGGGGGTTTGGCCATGATTCTGGCTGCGACGATCGTTTCCAACCGATGTAGTCTGGATTCATCCTTCATCCTGTCTCTTAGGTAGTGAGATGTGAAGGTGGACTGGTGGCGCCAAAAGCTGCTGCCAGGATTCTTCAATTGGGGTGGCAGTATGGTGGGCCCAAGATGGAGAGATAGTTCTCACTTCGTGCGCCGTCACTCTCATGCTCTTGCTCAATTCATGTTTGTTATAAGGTGCTTCAATCGTTTTCTTGATCCAGTAGTTTCCGTTACTTCGTCCGACAGGGACGTTGTCGTTTGGGGCGAGAGATCCCATGGAGGAGATGGCGGCAGCGACGGTTGATGTAGGAATGTCGGGCGAAAGTCGTGTTTTATTATCGATAGGGTTTCCAGGTTGGTGGTCAATTCTTGCCAGGCTGGGAAATAATGGCGTAGTCTGGCCCCGACAGGGAGACCCGTTGGACACAAGGCTTCATTGTTGGTTTTTTGCGATGGATGCTTCTGTCCCCGGGAGACGGGACTCGGCTCCTTCGGTCGGGGGTGGCGGCGCACTTCTGTTGGGAGCGTTGGCCGGAGCGGGAGCGAGGAGCGTCGGTCCGAAAGAGCTGCTGGTTTCGCTGCTGGTAGGTGACAGTGTCGTTCGTGCGGCAGGGGGGTTGATAACGTCGTATATTTGTGCCAATCGTCCGGGGGACGCGGGATGGCTTGTTTATTCTTCGAGAACGGGCAGATTGAAGACGTGGCTTGCTTTGCAGCTTCGGTTTTCTCGAAACGTCAAGGTGAGGAGCAAGTGTCGGGTCTAACCCACGGAAGAGTGTTTCTGACTCATGGATCGGTTGATATCTGAGACGGTGTCGTGTGGAGACGTTTAGGTTGTTTGCGGACGGCAGGGCCACGTCACGGAGGAGAAGGGTGTTGTTGGACAGCGCTCTCGTTGCCCAGTTCATTGTGTGGTAAGTAGCGAAGTTAGCTTTTGGGGACAGCTGAGAAATCAGAGACGACAGGTTCTTGAACTCATCTGGAGTGACGTCGGACGACAGATTATCACATAGCCCGTTAATGGCCGTGTGGAAGACATCTGCTTGAGAGGTCGCACGTAGGCTTAGTCGAAGGCATATGTCATTTTCGTATAGAACGAAGGTTGGGATATCTGCTTTCTTGGATGTTGACAACGAGGACCCGAAATCCATTTTGATTTCGCTGCACGCCAACTCGTACTCCGGGTAGGTGTCAAAGTTGCGGGAGTAGTGACGTCGTCTCCGACGGATCGGTAGAAGCTGTTTTCACGGCCAGGGCGTAGTAAGTTCTTTGTAGAGAAGAAGGGGATCTCCTTTGCGTAGTATGGGGCCTACTTTGCGGAGACATGTTAGGAGTGCCATTGATTGACCCAGGAGGCAGCGGGGCTTGGCGTCTTTGTCACATGAGGCAAATCCAGGGCCTGTCGTTTGGCCACGGATGATGATAGGGGCATCTGGCATCTTAGTGGGCTTGACAGGAAGCACTATGGAATAGTCTGTTAGGCAGTTTTTTTTTAAAGAGCTGCGAGCGGCAGGGAGGATTCATCTGGGGTGTCGTCCGGGAACCAGATGCGCTTCTCAGCAGCAGGGCCGTGCGACAGAGGGTGACGCGACGACAGTGTGTAATCCGATTTGTGCTTGGGTGCCGTAGTCGGGGAGAAGGAGCGGCACGCCTGTGCCCTTCGTGTCTTGACGTGGATCTGACCCAGTCCTGGGTACGGGCCTTGCGTACTGATGATGTGTAGGAAGGAGGCGGCATCGGATTGGCTTGCAGGTGACGGACGGTGTCATGTACGATTTCCCGTACGACACTGCGGCTGACGCTGAGGCCTTTCCGGGAGGAATTAGGCGACGGGTCGAGCGGCGAGCTCTGGTCCGGAGAGTGGGCGAGTGTCACACGGTGGAGGTTCCGTTTGGCGGGCCGGAAGAGTCCTTGGCGGCTTAAAGGTCGTGGAGGGACGACAGTTCCAGCGAGAGGTAGCGTGCGTTGGCCCGGGCGGAAGGGAGATTCAGGCGATGCGACAGCAGGAGCAGGCGTGACATCAGGCGGGTGTCGAACGGGCTGGGTCGTAAACAGCGTGCAGCTGCAAGAGATGGAGACGTCATGCGACTTGATTCTTCACTTAGGACGTGGGTTTTTTTTTTAAACCATGCTGAGACGAGCAGCAGTTTGGACAGCAGCTGGTGAGTTGAATTTCACTTCAGACCCGGGATCAGCCGTGGACGAGAAAAGTAGTGGGAAATGTAGATGGTTTCAAACTCGATTCTTTACTCAAAGCGTGGGTTTAGGCAACGGGTGAGACGAGCAGTAGTGTGGGCAGCAGCTGAAGTCTTGATTATCGCTCGGGACGTGGGGCCAGTCACAGTCGAGACAAACAGAGTGCAACGGCTTCCTTCTTGGTTCACTCAAAACGTGGATTTAGGCCACGAATGAGACGAACAGCAGTGCACGGCAACAGGCGACTTGATTTTCACTCGAGACGTGGGGTCAGCCACGGTCGAGACAAGCAGCAAGAGGTGCGAGCGGCTTCCGTCTTAGTTCACTCAGACGTGGTTTCTAGTCACGAGTGAGACGAGCAGCAGTAGACAGCAACAGGAGACTCGATTTTCACTCGAGACGTGGGGTAACCCACGGTCGAGACTAGCAGCAAGAAGTGCGAATGGCTTCCATCTTGGTCGACTCAGACGTGGATAATTAGCCACGAGTGAGACGGGCAGCAGTAGACAGCACAGGCGACCTGAGTTTCATTCGAGACGTGGGGTTAACCACGGTCGAGACAAGCAGCAGAGATGTAATGACTTCCTTCTTGGTTCACTCAAAACGTGGGTTCTAGCCACGATTGAGCCAAGCAACAGGTGACTTGATTTTCACTCGAGACGTGGAGCTAGCCACGGTCGAGACAAGCAGCAAGAGGTGGAAACGCCTTCCGTCTTGGTTTACTCAAAACGTGGGTTCAAGCCACGATTGAGACGAGCAGTAGTGGACAGCGACAGGTGACTTGATTTTCACTCGAGACGTGGGGTTAGCCACGGTCGAGACAAGCAGCAAATGGTGCAAACGGCTTCTGTCTTGGTTCACTCAAAACGTGGGTTCTAGCCACGAGAGAGACGAGCAGCAGAACAGCAACAGGTGACTTGATTTTCACCCGAGACGTGGGGTTAGCCACGGTCGAGACAAGCAGCAAGGGGTGCAAACGGCTTCCGTCTTGGTTTTTCACTCAAAACGTGGGATCAGCCACGAGTGAGACAAGCAGCAGTGGACAGCAACAGTCGGCTTGATTTTCGCTCGATACGTGGGGTAAGCCACGGTGGAGAGTCTTGAGTCTTGATCGAGGCGTGTGGCAGGTGGCAATGAACCACACGTTCGTCGAGCGACAGAGACGTGTTGTCGGTTTTGTCGTCTGGCAGGGGCATCCGGCATCTAGGTGGGCTTGAACAGGAAGCAGTCCGGGACTGTCTGCTCGACAGTCTTTAAAACAGCTGCGAGCGACAGGGTGGCTTCGTCAGGAGTGTAGTCCGGGAACCTGATGCGTTTCTCGGCAGCAGGGGCGGGTGACAGCGGGTGGTGCGACGACAGTGTGTCGTCCGACTTGTGCTTGGGTGCCGTGGCCGGCGGGGGGGGGGGAGGAAGCGGCACGCCTTTGCCCTTCGTGGCTTGAGTTGGATGTGACCCAGTCCTGGGTGCGGGTCTTTCGTATCGATGATATGCAGGAGGGAGGCGGCATCGGGTTGACTTGGAGGTGGTGGACAGTGTCATGTACGATTTCCCGTACGACACTGCGGCTGACGCTGAGACCTATCTGGGAGAAGTTGGACGACAGGTCGAGCGGCGAGTTTCGGTCCGGAGAATGGGCGAGTGTCGCACGGCGGAGGTTGCGCTTGGCGGCCCCGTAGGAGTCCTTGGCGACTTAAAGGTCGTGCCGGAGGGACGACAGGTCAAACGGGGCGGGAGGCAGCGTACGCTGGCCCGGCAGAAGTAAAGAGTAAGACGATGCGACAGTGCTTTCGGAGCGGTGGCCATCTTCGGCGATCAATCAATTTTCCAAACGACAGTCGGGGAACCGGGGAGTGAGGTGGCGTGGAGACACCTCTGGAGGAAAATGAATGCCGATAGCGTTCGCGCTGTTGCTTTTATAAGGGAGGACCACGCCACGCATGCGCGGTGGGACATGCAAGCAGGCATCTACAAACCGGAAGAAACCTTCAGGGGAACATCACATTAGAGGAATGTAATGCTAAAAAATACCAGGTTAAGTTGTTTTGGCAGTGTTTTGGAGTGCACCGTACTCAGACTCCCTTTAGTTTATACGATGAGGTGGAAGCTTTGAACACCTATGCAAACCAAGACTGTGTTGCTTCGATGGGTTCGTGCCCATGCTGGCAATCGCGGCAATGAGATATGGCAGACGGTGTAGCAAAACTGGCATGTGAGTGTGGAGTCCCTGCTGTGAGGCCTCTTCTCTCGGCGCGCATTAGGAGGTAGCTGGTGCGAAAGTGGTACCTGCAACAGCGGCAGAGACAGTGAACTGCTGCTTAAACGGGTCGATTGCTTTTTCATAACCATCCTACCTATTCCACGTGGTCTATTACGGACAAATTAACTTTCTGTGATGCAAAGCTGCTTTTAAGGCTGCGCACGGGACATTCCCTGCTCCGTGCGCAAGTGGCTTGTTCCATAGAAATTCCTGTTGTTTCGAGTAATCTGATGATAGCAGCCAACCAGATGATTGTGGTCAGTGGTGAAACACGGTTCCCCATCGTGAGAGACTTGGGACGGGGAGATTGGTAGAGTCATTGGGAGTCGACAAGTAGGCGAACGAGAAGTGGGCACCAAGTTGCCGATGGCCAGTTCGGGGCTACGAGGATGAAGAGTCCTGGAGTTCGTGCAATCTAGTGATGGATTGAGGATAGAAGCTTGGTCGGTGGGAACAGATAAGCGAAAAGATGTGCCCAATCCAGCATGAGTGCTTCCACGGCCCAAGCTCGGTCGTCCCGAATTGGACTGACATAGTGGAGAATTTTGACATTGTACCTCGTGGCAAAGAGGCCGAGCATTGGTCTTCCCCAAAGCGAGAAAAGGGTTTCGCAGACCGCAGTTTGAAGGGACCATTACCCTGTCGGAGGACAACGAAGGGAGAGGGAATCCACAATCACGTTGCGGTGTCCAGGAATGTGAAGAGAAAGTAGCATCATATTGAGTGAAAGGCAGAGTTGAAATATTTCCGAAGTGACGTCGTGGAGGGACCGTGGTCCCGTGCCACCTCCTTTCTGGAGATATGCCAATGCGGTGGTATTGTCGATGTGGACTTGCACAACACTGTTATGAAAGACTCTTATAACCATGTGGACAGCTCAAAGTTCCAGGAGATTGATGTGAAACATGGTTCCTGATGGCCAGGTTCCGCTGATGACCTGGCTGCCTCTGTGTGCTCCCCAACCGTGGAGAGAGGCATCCGTGAACAGTTGGACGTATGGGGCCGGTTCATGCAGTGGAACCGTGGCTGTAGATTGGGGATATCCATCCACCAAAGGATTGTTGAAAAAGGGAACGTTGGTGCCAGAGACCGTCGGGGAGGGTCTGTTGTGGACCGTTAGTTGATTGATGGAGAGGTCGTACCATACATCTCCCGTAGGGAACAACGAAAGCAAGAGATCGAGAGTGCCAATGACCGAATTGAGGTGGTGGCGTATAGGTCGGCTGGCATAAAAAGTAGCAAAGACTGTTCAGTGTGACCGTGACACAGTCTGGTGAAGGCATGATAGTTACCGAAAGAAGATCGAAGTGTGCTCCGAGGAACTAGAAGAAATGGGCCAGTTCTAGTCGGAACTTTGGTAAGCTGATGACGAAACCCAAGTGATACAGGAGTGAGAGTGTGAAATCCCAGTTGGCGATGAGTTGTGGGGTATTGCCGTGTGGCAGAAGCGAATCGCCGAGGTAAGCGTCTGCACGGATCTGATGCTGATGAAGATACGCAAGTACAGGTTTGAGAATCATTGTGAACATCCATGGAGCCGAGTTGAGTCCGAAAGGAAGGTAACGGAATTCGTAGACGGAATCCATTGTATATAAATCGGAAGAGGTGCCCGACATTGGCATGTAGAGGGATTGAAGATCCGCATCCGCAAGATCTATGGAAACTGTCCAATCCACAGGTAGGAGCGATGCACAGATGGTTTCGAGTGTTTCCATCTGAAAGTGTGGGTTGTCGATGAATTGATTTAGAGGTCGTAAATTGAAAATTAAACGAAAATCCTGTTTTCTTTGGGCAAAGAAAAATGTGGCTGTGAAATCCCAGTCGTTCTGGATTCGGAGCGACGCAAATCTCATGTTTTATGAGGTAGGTGGAGACTTCAGAGGTCAGTTGCACCAAAGGAACCAGAGCCATAGTCCATGGAGGGGACAGCATAGTGGATGGTAACCAAAGGAAATGTTGTCAAGCACTATTAGGCCTTGAGTAATGGTCTGCCAAGTCGGAAGAAAATGTTGTAACCGACCGCCCACTGAGAAATTGGGGGAGGAATTGTCAATGGTGGTTCTTGGATCGGTGTTTAGGACCTAGAGACGTGTGTCGGAACTGTCGTTCGGGGGTGACGCTGCGGCCACGAGAACATCCACCCACGTTCGGAGGCCTTGGAAGGAAAGGGCTGGCGGTCCTTTTGTAGGGAAGAATGACGGTTTTCGGTGGTATAAGGGGGAACCGAAGAACCCCAATTGTCGCTGTCACCGGATGGCTTAGAGCTGGAAGACTTCTGGTGGTGAACGGGCTATCGGACGGCAGAACGGCATATCAGATTCGTGCAGAGGTTGATTCCGAAGAATGTTTCTAGTGGAATTATGAAGATTCGACGCGGTGTTCAGAACTATGTCGCGAAGCAGAAGAATGGTGTTAAAAAGAGCCCTAGTGAACCAGTTCATCGTGTAGTAAATGGCAAAACATGCCTTACGAAAAACTTGACTAACGAGAAGTACAACAAATCTGGTGTGTTCTGGTGGTGGATCCATGGACAGCGCACAGCGCAATTGCTGCAGTGTTTAAGACATCAGCTTGAGATGCTGCTCGCAAACCAAGACATAGGAAACGGTTGTATTCTCGAAGAACCGAAGCAGGAAGCGTGATCCGTTTAGGAAGGAAGAGAGACGTACCAAAGTCTATTTTAAAATCTGCGGTTAGGAACTCCGATTTGGGGTAGGTGTCGAAAGCCTTTGGATTCACTGTTCCGTCTCCCATAGGACGGAAAAAGGAATTTTCTTTCTTTCCGCACGAGGCGGAGGTGGATCAGTGTCGAGCACCAGCAAGGACCCGTTACCCAAGAGGTAACCGCCGGTCTGAAGAAGCGTTGTTAACAACGTTGTGGATTGGCCAAAACTGGGTTGTTCACGCGGAAGTCGGTCACGAAGACCGTATCCGAAACCAGTGGAAAGGCCTCTGTTCTTGCTTGGTTCAGGCATCTCAGAGGAGGGTTTATACAGGAAGCAGTCTGGAATGATGTTCTCAACGGTCTTGATAAGTTCTCGTAGAGCAATCTCTGAGGATTCCGGTTCTTCTGTAAAAGAGTCCGCAAAGTGTTCATGACGCGAGGGCGATTTGTCAGAACAGGCAGAAGTACACTGCATGCTGGCATGGGTAACAGAGACTGAGCGACGGAACCAGGTGAGAGTGGTTGTCGAACCGATCCGGAGTCTGCAGGAAATTCTTGCGAGGAACTGGCGATGTCTGGAGTCGCTTGACGGTCGTTGTTACCCATCCAGCGGTGTCTTGAAAAGAAGAGGAAGGCCGTTTCATGCCGAAAGACCGGAGAACCGAGTCCGTAAGGGTGTGAACCGTTTTCTTTAGCAAAGAGGAATCTTGTTGTGACGATACCTGTAGCTTTGACGCTCAAGATGACTGGGAAGATAGGTCCAAAGGACTGTTGGTACGGCGTTGGGCTCATTTATCAGCAGAACGAAGAGCCTTGACTTGAAGCTTCGAGTCGACTGTATGGTTCTTTGGCTAAAAGAAATTCTTGCTGCAAGTCTTGTGAGGGAACCGAACGTTGCGATTGCCCATATTGGAGCGGAGACGTAGTGAAAGTGTCTTGGATTGGACCGAGCGATGGAACCGAGGCCGACGGAACTGGTTTTATGCTGGGAACCATGGAAGGCAAGATCCCCGTTCCAGGACACAGCAGGCAAATTACCGAAAAAGACGGTTAACTTGAAGCTGAAAGAACCGGTGTGGGAGGAACCGGTTGTTTGGGTGTACCCTTGGTATGAGGCGTGATGACCGAAGAACAGGATCCAAGTAGATGGAGAACAGCAGGTCCGACGGTGTTGGAATCTAGAGACGAAAACTCCAAAATACCAGTGTTACCTGGTTGATTTTGTTGTCTATTGCCTGTTGAAACTATACATTACCTTATTTAATAGCATTCTCCTTCTCCATGCTGTTCGATCTAGAGAAACAACAAGAGTCCTTCGGGTTCGTAACTTACTGCACATGTCTACTGCACATCCTCCGTTGTATATAAGCCGAAGTGGAGCAGTAGAGCTCACCTTTTCGACACCTCTATCGTGCCCAAATGGCAACTAGAGGGGAGGAGGGCGGGAAGCAAGGTAATGTATATTTTCAACAGGCAATAGAAACCCAAATCAACCAGGTAACACTGCTATTTTGGAGTTTCTAGTTGCCTTGAAAATATCCATTTCCTTATTTAATAGCATTCCCATAGACTTTGTCAAGGCGGCGGGTGCCATTTGACAGGAGTCCCCTCAGGTAGCGACGGGTTCCCTTCACAGAATGGCAACGTGTGTTAAAGGGTTAGAACATGCGACGGGCAGTAATGAATGGCCCGATGCGGTATAAACCCTCCGCTTGATGAGACATGTCTCGGAGGTAATGGGATGTGAATACAGTGGGATGTTTCCAGGAGGCAGCTTCCATAATTTCGGAGATAGGAATGTTGCTGTAGTGGGCCCAGGAAGTGCATATCGGCTGTAGTTCGTGGGTTGTAACCCGGATGCCTTCCGTAGCGCAGTTGATGTTGAGGGGTTTGTAAGCTTGTACGATGACGCTCTTGAGCCAGGTTGCGATTATCCTGGTGGATGTAACTCCTACTCTGCTGCTGAACGAAAGGATGAGTTGGGAACACCCTCGGCGGATGAACTTGTATGCCTTTAGGTAGAAGCGGATGGCTCGTACCGGGCATAAGGCACATTCTTCGTCGTCACCAAGAATATTGGAGAGCAAGGGGATGATAAAGGGATGAGGGCTTTCAGTGGGTTTCTGAGTTTTCGCACGGAACGATGATCGTGAGGTGAGCGTAACACCAGCTGTGTAGTCCGGGAGGAAAAAATAAGTGTTTTTCGGGTGCTAATAATGCCGGTAGTTCACTGCAGCGAAGGCAGGCAGCCAAAGCTACCAGAAATACGGTCTGCCGTGTAAGATGCCTGAGACGTGAGGAAGCCATAGGTTCATATGGCGGGGCCAGGAGGGCCATGAGGACGATTGAGAGGTCCCAGTCTGGACACACTTTGCTAATGCGTGGACGATCCAGGTGGAAGGAGTGGATTAGAGATGAAATCCTATAGTCAGTGAGGAGGGTAGTATTCCCAGCTGCCTTGAAGACAGCATTCAACGTGGAGCGGTACACTAAAATTGTAGAGCCTTGTAACCCGCTTTAGAAAAGGAAGGTCAAAAAGCGGAAGAGGTCGTGTAAAGGGGGACAGATTGGATTAATTTGTTCTGAGATGCACCAATGACACTATCATTTCCATTGGCTGTCGTATAACTTATTGGAAGAGGAGCGGACGGCCCGCAAAGCGATGCAGGAGGCCTCGTCTTCAAGAATGTTTGTTGAGCGGATGAGTCGGACGATAGTAGCCACCTGTGAAGGGGTAGGGCCTGGATGTTTGGGTGGAGGATCCGCCCCTCGTTCTGGGAGAGGAGGTCTGTTTGGTTTGGTAGCTAGCGAGGTGAGTCGATGAGGAGGCTGAGAAGCAGCGGAAATCATGCCGCAGCAGGCCAGTTCGGTGCGATTAGGAGAAAACGTCCGCAGCAATTGGCGATCTTGCGGAGACAAGCGGAAGGAGGTGCGGAGGGGGAAAAACGTATGCGTGAAGATGATTCCAATGGAGGGTCAGAGCATCCAATGCCCATGCTCGGGGGTCCGGAAGGGGACTGACGAACAGGGGAAGTCTGTTGTTGAATCTTGTGTCGAAGAGATCTACAGACGGGCGTTGCCAAAGGCGGAAGAGAGTGTGGCAGATCGTCGAGTGCAGAGTCTATTCACTGGTGGGTGGTTTGTGGTGAGACAGGTAGTTCACTACTACATTCAATGATCCTGGGATGTGGAGAGGTAGGAGGCAAACGTGATGGAGGATACAGAATTGGCAGATATGAGAAGTGATCTGATGCAGGGTAAGGGAGTGAGTTCCACCTTCCTTGTGGAGGTAGGCTAAGCTGTGGTATTGTCTATGTGAACTTGTACTACTTGTCCTGTTTCGTAATGGCGGAAGTGTTGGAGGTTGAGGAGAACTGCTTGCAATTCTAAGTTGTTGATTTGGTCCGTTGTGTTTGTCGTCCAATAGCCGGAAGTTGTGAGGTTGTCCATGTGTGCTCACCAGCCTGTCTGGGAAGCATCTGTGAAAAGGTGGAGGTGAGGTGGAGGCTCGTGGAGAGGAACCGTAGCAGTGAGATTCAAGACATCCATCCACCACAGAAGGGTGTCGGAAGGGAAGGACGAGCCCCGTTGTTGAGGCGGAAGGTTGAGCGCAGAGCGAGGGTCGCCCCAGAGGGAAGAGCGATAATGGTGTAGCAGATGCGCCATCCATCTTCCGTAGGGAACGAGGTCTGCGAAGGATTCGATAGTTCCGATGACGGAAGCAAGTTCTTTGAATGTGTGTGTACTTTAGCATTGGCCGCAACAAAGGGGCCAATGCAGTATAATCCATCAGCTTGATGAGACATATCACGGAGATAGTGAGATGTGAAAACAGAGGGACTCCGCCAAGATGCAGCTTGCATGATGTCGGTAACTGGGATATTGCTGTGGTGGGCCCAGGAAGTGGATATGGCGCGGAACTCGTGTGCCGTAACCCTGATTCCTTCATTTTGGCAGTTGATATCAAGGGCTTCATAAGCTTGAACGATAACGGTTTTGAGCCAGGTGGTGATCATACGAGTGGAGGTTACACCAGTCCTGTTGTTGAAGGGAACGAAGAACTGAGTTCAATCTTTCTGAATGGGCTTGGAAGCTTTAAGGTAGAATCGAATAGCTCGAACTGGACACAAAGCTCGTTCTTGTTCGTCGCCCAAGGTGTTGGAGAGGGAAAGAATGATGAATGGTTTTGTTTGTTCGGTGGTTTCTGTGGCTTTGCGCTGAAGGATGCATGAGGGGGCAGTGAAACGCCAGAATAGTTGTCTAGAAAGAAGCAATCGGAGGCGGTAGCCGATAGGGCCTGAAGTTCCCCGCAGCGAAGACAGGCTGCAAGGGCGACAAGCAACACTGTCTTCCTGGTGAGGTGACTAAGTTGCGAGGATCCCATGGGTTCGTATGGAGGAGACAGTAAAGTGGAAAGAACAGTGGAGAGATCCCAATCGGGGAACTGTCGGCGTAGCCATGGTCTGTCCATTTGGAAAGAATGGATTAAGAAAGAGATTCGGTAATTGGAAAGAAGATTCTGTTTACCTGCGGCTCGGAAGACCGCATTTAGGGCGGAACGGTAAACGAGGATCGTGGATCCTCGTAAACCACCTTTGAATAATGAAGCTAGGAATCGGAGGAGTTGTGGCATAGGGGGATCGACAGGATTAACTTGTTCTGTGATACACCAACGAAGCCAGCACTGCCAGTGACTGTCGTATATTTTACTGGTAGAGGTGCTGATGGCACGAGAGGCAATGCTAATGGCCTAGTCCTCAAAAATTCCTGACGCTCGGAGGAGTCGGACGATAGTAGCCACCCGTGAAGTCGAAGTGCCTGAGGGTTCAGATGTGGGATCGATACCATGGCTTGGGAGATAGGTTTGGTATTAGTTGCAGTGAATGGGGAAGATCGATGAGGAGATCCAGTAGTAATGGGAACCAAGCCGCCACTGGCCAATTCGGGGCTATGAGCAGGAACCGACCAGTAGAGTTGGCGATCTTGCGTAGGACAAGAGGTAGTAACCGTGGAGGCGGAAAGGCATATGCGAACAGGTGATTCCAATTTAAAGTGAGGGCGTCTACCGCCCAGCCTCGGGGATCGGGAAGGGGACTGACAAACTGTGGCAGTCTGGTATTGAGATGAGTCGCGAAGAGAACCAACATGGGACGTCCCCACAGGTTGAACAGAGTGTTGTAAATTGCTTGGTGAAGGGTCCATTCGCCAGTTGGCGGTGTTGATCGGGACAGGGAATCGGCAATTACATTCAGGATGCCGGGGATGTGGAGAGTAAGCAGGCACACCTGTTGTTGAATGCAAAATTGGAAGAGTTTGGATGTCAGGTGATGTAGAGATAGGGATCGTGTCCCTCCTCCCTTCCACAGAAAGGCTGCAGCAGTGTTGTTGTTGATGTGTACCTGGACTACGTGGCCTGTGACATAGTGTTGGAAATGTTGTAGACTGAGGAGAACTGCTCATAATTTTAAGAGATTGATATGGTCGGTTGCCTCGGTTTCCCAGGTGCCGGACACTGTAAGGTTGTCGACATGAGCGCCCTAACCTGGCAGGGACCCGTCTGTAAATAGGTGGATTTGGGGAACTGGTTCGTGAAGGGGAACCGAGGCGGCAAGGTTCGTGACGTCCATCCACCAGTTGACTGTAGTGAACGGAAAGGATGGATCGATCTGTCGGGGTGGCAAAAGCACAGCTCGCTGCAGGTTGTCCCATTGGGCAAGCCGGTAATGATGGAGGGGCCATGCCATCCATCTGCCGTACGGGACTAAGTCTGCGAAAGAATTGATGGTACCAATGACTGATGCAAGGTTGGGAAACGTGTGAAGGGGTTAAAAGAGGAAAGTTCGAATGGAGGAAAGGTGAGTTTCGATTCTCTCTGAGGATGGCATAACTGTGGCCTGGTTTAGGTCGAAGAATACCCCGAGGAAGACTAAGGACTAGGCTGGTGCAAGTCTTGATTTGGCGAGGTTGACACCTAGTCCCAGGTGATGAAAACGAGACATGGCGTTGGTGGAGAGGGTCGCAGGGTTGGGGTGAGGTAACAGGCAATCGCCGAGGAAGGCATGAATGCGAATCCCTTGTTGGTGTAGGTACGCAAGGACTGGACGAAGCATCAGGGTGAAGATTCGGGGGGCAGCGTTCAAGCCAAACGGAAGGCATATAGGAACTCGTAAACGGCGCCGTCGTGAAGAAACCGAAATAGGTGGTGGACAAAGGTCTTGAATAGATGTCACGGTTTCCATTTGAAATTGTGGGTTCGAAATAAACTGATTGAGGGGTCGAAGAATGAAAATCAGTCGGGAACCGCCTGATTTCTTTTGACAGAGAAAAATGCTGCTGTAGAATCCCGGAGTGACGGGTGGTGGTACGAGGCGAATCGCAGCTTTCTGAAGTAAGAGACGAATTTCTGTGCGTAAGGTGGTTGATGCTGGTATTTCTGAGTCCCATGGCGGGCTTCGCAGAGGGGGACGGGGTGAAAGTTTTGGTTTGAATCCATTCAGAACAATTGACAGGATGACGGGATCCGACGTCACTGATTGCCAAGCTTTGGCATAATAATGAATCCGACCTCCCACAGATTGTGGGGGAGAGGTAATGTCAATCAGCCTTGTGATTGCGGAAACGGGATTGTGAGGGGGATCGACGTTGTCGTTGATTGGTGGCAGGGGATCGCCCCAGGGAACGTGCTCGGCCACGTCCCTGGGAACGTGAAGGAAAGGGCGATGTGGAGCGAGGAACGGGAACCGAAGCAGATGATGACGGTTTCTTGGTTCCCCAATCATCCTTGGGGAGATCCAGACGAGGGGGATTCAAGGAACGTGAATGTTGTAGGGAACGAGGACGTGGTTTTCGAGAAACATCCAGATGGGGTGCAGCTTTAGGGATGAGTCCTCTAAAAAGGCAATCAGATTCATGGATGAGCTGGTTCCTTAGGAGGTGACGAGTGGATTCACGAAGGTTAGGTGATTGAGGGCAACCTCTCGTAGCAGGAGTGTGGAGTTAAAGAGGGCCCTAGTGAACCAATTCATGGCGTGATAAATAACGAAACAGCTCTTTGTAAAGAATTGGTTAATAAGGAACTCTAATTGACGAATGTCAGCCAGTGGATTGGTGTAGAGGTGTTCGCAAAGAGCGTTGGCTGCTGTGCTCAAAACATCTGCTTGTGAGGCGGCTTGTAACCCAAGGCACAGGAGACGATCATTATCTCGCAGGACGAAAACAGGAACCGCTGCTCGTCGAGGTAAGAAAAGAGCTGAACCGAAGTCAAGCTTAGTGTGTACTGTGAGGAATTCAGATTCAGGGTAAGTGTCGAAGTTACGGGGATTCGCGGTTCCCTCCCCGATAGGATGAAAGAAGAACGATTCGCGACCTGGTCTGGGCGGTGGTGCTCCGTTCCCTAGGAGGATCCCCTCATTTCATAGGAGGGTCGTGAGAAGCGTACTGGATTGCCCCAGTAACGGAGGTTGATGAGGAGCCTGGTCGCGCAAGACAAATCCATAACCTGTAACGAGCCCTCTATTCTTGCAAGAGGCATCAGTAGGAGCGCTGGGCTTATATAAGAAGCAATAGGGAACGATCCCATCCACAGTCTTGAGGAGTTCAGAGAGAGGAATGTCAGAGGGATCGGGATCCCCTAAAAAGGGGGGTTCTTGTTCCGGTAGAGATGGGTCCGGCGAAAAGTAGGAATCATGTGAATCGTCTCTTGCGGATGGTGGGTCTTGAATGGGATTGGCAACCGGAACTGGGATTAATGGAAGGGAACCGGTAACCTGATGGGATGGTCCAGCTGCATTGGGTCAGTGTCGCTTAGGTACGTTATCTACCCACTGTGAAGTGTAATTGGCAACCAGCGGCACCTTGCGTTTGAAGGTGCGAAAGGAATAGTCCATAAGGTTGTGCACTTAAAAACTGGATAGGGGACCGCTGGCGCATGGCGGGGCCGAGTGAATGCTTTGGGTGGAACGTGAAGACAGGTCCAATGGTGTAAGCCGGGCAGAAGAGAATGCCTTCTTAGCTGCAACCCTACGTGTCTTGACCTGTAATTTGAGTCTTGCATAAGCTTCTTTTGCACGAGCTGATGGAACGTAGATCACGATTAGGGGCAGGTTGAATGCAGGGAACCGGTGAAGAGGTAACCGTGTCAAGCGGTTGCATGGGCACCAAAGGTGATTCTCCAAAGGCAACTGGAAATCGAAAGGCTCATGATCCGCAGTGTGTTCAAGGACTTTGATAGCCTCGGAGGT
Organism: Lithobius niger; assembly: GCA_023313725.1. Lineage (NCBI taxonomy): Eukaryota > Metazoa > Arthropoda > Chilopoda > Lithobiomorpha > Lithobiidae > Lithobius > Lithobius niger. The sequence goes on along the minus strand of JAHWFP010094704.1, from coordinate 37,607 downwards.
TGGTTGTGTCAAGGGAACCGGCGAGGTGGAACGTGGAGGGCGGATCGAGGATCCTTCCCTGGGATCGCCCTTCATCCTAAGCATGACAGGCAACCGGAGGTAAGCGGAAACCGTAGAGGCAACTGGCAACCGAGGGTAACCGGGAATCGAGAGAGGCAACCGGGAACCAAACTCCGAGCGATGTTAACAGCGTGCGTCGTGCGTCATGACGCCAAAGTTCGACCAGGCAAACTAATCGGAAAGAAATCAACCAAACTATATGAAGCGATGACAATGGAGTGAGCAAAGGGAAGAAGGGAATTTTCTCCTAATTGCGGTGGGTGGCACGTTCTTGGTGATAAAAACTGAGTATTAGCACCATTACGGCTCGTATCCCCATTCTCGCAGCCGTGAAAAAACGAATAAGTTCACTCGAACGCAACGAACTATAATTTGAACTCCAATTCCAGGGAACAAGCACATGCATCATGCATGTGCATCACTAATCAAACAAACAAAATGGTTGGATATTTCACACCAAAAAATTATACACACACAAAATGCAAAATATGCATGCACGAAAAACAAAACGTAAACCTAAACCCACAAACACATACAAAACAGATGCCATAAACAGCAAACGCCTACAAAACTGAAAGATTAAAAATATAGACATAAAATGAACACGTAATTACTCACACGAACTAGAACTAAAACAGAAACCATCAAACACAAACAAAAATAAAAAAACTCTCTAAACTAGAAATCTGCTTGTTTCACAAATTATAAATGCATACAAAATACACATATAGCCACTCACACGTAACAGACTTAAAATATAAAACAGCTAACACAGACAAAAATTAAAACAAAAAACACCTGTATAATACATAAATTAAACAGGCACACGAGCACACACATACACACACACAAACAAACAAACAAATATTATTATATTAGTTATATAGACTAGGACAGCCCCCCCCCCCCTATATGGCCGATTTTTTATAGCATTGTTGCAATTTCCCGTTTGCATGAAAATACTGAATTGCTGTCTTTGTTCCAACATGGCGGACGATGTGGATGCCTTGCTGAGGGATTTGTGTTTAGCCAAGATTCTGACCTCGTCAGAGATAAACACTGGTTTAGTTTAGTTGTAGTGTTGTAGTTAGAGTTGTAGTGCTGTTGTGGAGGCGGAGAGACGTGGACTGTCGACAAGTTACTCTTGGCTCGCCTGCTGCGAAAAAAAAAACTGTTTGCGGCCAAGATGACCATTGACGGTTCCCCAGTAGAAGTCTTCGACCTCCACGATCAACCGGTGCATGCGCGGTTGCACTGGTTGCCGCACAGTGTGGCACCATCTGATGTAGCTGCTGCCTTTCATGAGTTTGGCACACTTGATACCCATGCCTTTGAACGGGTTGTTGTCTGTCAGAGGTGAAGAAGTGTGTGATTCTACCGTTCGTTTGGTAACATTTCGGATTAAGCCGTTCAGAACCATTGAAGATGTACCCAACGTGTGTGTGGTGCGTGGCATGCCTTCTCTGATTGTGGTGCCGGATCGCGCGCCACAATGCCTTAGGTGTGGAATGTTAGGGTAATTCCGGCGCGTCTGCGCGAGTCTATACTGTGCATCCTGCGCCTTCTATAGCGACCCGCGTCGCTTGTGTGTTCACCTGAGTGAGCAGCGTGCAGAAGTGGCATCAGAGGCTGTCAGAGTCAAGAATTGTGTGGTTCCGTCTAGTGTAGTGTTGCCTCAGCAGGATAGTGTGAGGGTGAGTGGTGATGTTCAGCACGAGAATGTGCCTCTCAGTGCTCAGGGCCAATTTTCACGTTCCCAGATCACGGCGGATCGTGTCAGTCAGCAACTACGGTCGTCTGTGGGGCCGATGATCTTGCATTCGGGATCCATTATGTCTGAGTTGGGCGCTCCAGGAGCTCCTACGCTAGCTCCAGCTCCTGATGCAATTTCCAGTGTTTCTGCAGTTGGAAGTACAAGGGGTGACTCTCCTCCTGCTCGGAAAAGAAGAGGGGAAATCGATCAGCTGTCGTTTCTAATGAACGAGAGTCGGCGGTTTCGTGTGTGGTGAGTACTATTTCTGTAAGCGATCAGGATGGTTCTGGTCAGAATCTGGTTGTTGACGAATCGGTTGGAGATGTCGTTAGTGTTTCTCAAGTAACTGTTCCAATGGATATTGCATGTCATTAGGGTAGTGAGGAAGGTATCCAGGGATCGTGTGGTCAGCTTCAAGATGTAGGATATGGCAGTGATGTTTTTTTTTAGTCGTTTGTAATTGATGATGTTGATGTTGGTGTTGCGTGTGAGGTTTCAGTTGGCAGTGACTTGAGTAGTGAGTCAGGCTGTAAAGTCAATGATGTTGGGTAAAGCAATGGTGGAAGAAAGGAGAGGGGTGGGAAGGGGGGAGGGGAAGGTGTTGGTTAGGTTAGATCTTGTTTTGTACCTCCTCGTTTTTTTGACATTCGCGTCTAAACCTATTTCTATTGCCTCCTGGAATGCTAGAGGTTTACTTAATAAGCAACAGGATGTTGAAGAGATTATGCAACATGTTCAAGTCCTAGGATTTCAGGAGGCTAACCTAACTTCGTTTAATGAGTCTGCTGCCTGTCAGTGTGATTTTGTTTCTGGTGGGAATGGGGTTGGGTTTTCATTAACTGGGCTGTTCCACATGTACGATTTCTGATGTCGGTGGAATTCCCTGGGCTGGAGGCATGTGCTGTCAAGATTTTTATGCTGGTGAAATGGGTGACCGTTGTCGTGGTTCATGCCAAACAGCCTCGTTCGACGTGTGAGTGGAGTGCTTGGTTTCAGCAGTTCCCTCGCCCAGTTGTGGTGTGTGGGGATTTTAATGCCCACCACCATGATTGGGGCTCCATCCGTGTGGATACGAGTGGTCGGCGTCTTAGTGTGGCAATAGATCGGAGAGAATTAAGAATAATTCACGACGGTGCCCCGACGTTCTCCCAGTGGCAACGGAATGCAGTCCAGGAATCCGTGTTACACTTTTTTTCTTTGTTCACCGGGTATTGAGAGGCGATTTCGTTGTGTTATCTCAGATGACCAGCGTGGTAGCGACCACTTTCCTATGGTTCTCCAACCTGGCTCTGGTGTTCGGCACGGTCCGTCTCGTACTCGGGCGAGGCCGTGTGCGTCCAATGGACTCATGGACGTGTGGCTTCGTGCTAATGGGGTTGTTCGTAATCGGAGCCGAAGTAGTCAGTTGTTGTGTAGTGTACACAGGCCGCAGCCTAGTTGGTGGACGAGTGTGTGTTCCCGGGCTGTTCGGGACCGTAGACAGGCTTATAGGCGCTGGAAGAAGTGCCCGTGTGATGAGTGTTGGCTTGTGTATCGTGGCACGGTTAAGGAATCGGCCTATCTCATTCGCAAAGAGCGTGATCAGTACCCGGACAGGGTGTGTGGTAAAGTGTGTTCGGCAGCTTCTCTCTCCTGTGCCTGGCGCATTGTGTCTGGCAACTCGAAGCTGCTGGCTCAAACGTGAGTGTATGATCCGGATGGTCTTCCCAATGCTGTTTTGAGGGGTGAAGAAATGGCTGATGCCTTCTGTGATCGTTTCGCAAGCATTTACGCCCTACCTTCTGGTTCCTTGCCTCCCCCCTCCAATAGTGGGGATTGTGGATGGACCTCCGTCTGATTGTCCTCTTCTAGAGTCTGAGTTTAAATCGGCTGTTGCGAAGTGTCATGATGGCAGTGCACCCGGGATAGTGTGTCATATAGCAGTCTGCGTCGTCTTGACCCCACCTCTGTCAGTGACTGTGTGGCCCTTTTTCGCACCATCTTTCAGGGTGGAGAAGTTCCTGAGTCCTGGTTATTTACTGTTGTGGTCCCGTTGCATAAGACAGGGTGTCCGAGGTCTCTGGTAGTCAAATACCGGCCGATTTCCCTTCTTTCCAATCTTAGGAAAGTGTATGAGAGATGTTGGTAAAGCGGCTAGAATGTCACTTGGAGTATTATCGCTGCCTGGCGCCAACACAGTTCGGCTACAGGTCAGGCGGAATGCACAAGATGCCGTGATGTTTCTGCTGTCAGCCATCTATGAATCATGGTCTCATGGTATGTTTGTGGTAGCTGTGTTTTTGGACATAAAGGCTGCCTACGACACTGTTAATGTCCTGTGGGTTCGGCGGAGTCTAGAAGCAATGGATGTAGGTCCCAATCTTATTGGAGCAATCTGTGCTCTTTTGGGGGTGAGACAGTTTGCCACTAGAGTTGGTGGCTTCTGGTCGGCTGTAGCAAGCACGGACAGGGGTCTCCCGCAAGGGAGTTGTCTGATTCCTCTGTTGTTTGCGGTGGCGATTAATGACATTTTAGTAGAGATTGGTGCTTCGATCAACATTGTCTGCTATGCCGATGATGTGGCCCTGTGGTTTGCTAGCAGTGATCCAGAGGTGTGCTGTCGGTATGCGGAGGTCGTGGTTGCTCGTGTCTCTGAGCTCCTTATGGCTCGAGGTCTGCTCCTTGCCCCAGCGAAAACGGAGCTGGTCGTTTTCTGTCGTTCACGTGTTAGTCGGCCTCATCCGCTGTCTATTTCTGTTGACGGTATTGCAGGCTCCATCCGTCAAGTATCTGGGAGTGCTGTTGGACGAGGGTTTGACCTGGAATCTCCATGTGTCTTCTCTTCGTGAGAGACTACGGTCACGGTCAGCTGTGCTGAAGAGGCTGTCGCGACTGCAAGGGCTGAAGCATGGTCCTCTGCGTGCTGTGTTCAAGACTTTCATTAGGGCTGTCTTGGATTATCATTTGCCATTTCTGTGGCGAGAGCGCAGGCACATCTCCACTCTACAAACAGTGGTAAACGAGTGTCTGCGTCTTGTCACGGGCTGTTTAATCACGACACCAGTCCAGTCGCTGTGGGTAGAGGCAGGCGAGCCTCCTCTGCACATTCGTGCCACGGAGCTTCTTTGTGCCTTTGCAATGCGGAATGTTAGTCGTGGTCCTGATGACAGAGTGGGCAAGATTGTTGTTGTCTATTGTACCCTCCCGCCGGCAGTGCTAATGTTACTGGGTCAGCTGGGTGCGGCTGCTGCATCGCTCCAGCGCATATCTTTCGTTTCACCTTTGTGAGTGGCGCGTCTTGCGCCATTCTTTCCGTGGGTGTGGGCTCCATCCCTGAACGATGTTTTTCTAGAATGGGTCACAGAGTGTGATGTGTACTGTGATGCGTCCTTCGACCGTATTCAGTGGACGGGTGGAGTGGGTGTGGCTGTTCCCTCCTTGAAGCTCTTCTGCAGCAAGAGGCTCCAGTCAGTAGCATCTAGCACCATGTGTGAGATGTGTGCTATTTCTGTAGCTCTTGATGTGGCCTTGGATGTCCAGTTGCCTTCTTTTACGTTGTGGACTGATTCCCAGGGTGCGATTGCTGCTCTCCGGCGAGCAATCGACCAGCACGAGTATGTGGACCCAGTCGTTATGGAGGTAGGCATGAAGGTCCATGTTGCACTCCAGCGTGGTGTTGTGTGTCTCCGGTGGGAGAAGGGTCTTGCGGGGTGCTCTGGAAATGAGCAGGCAGATGGTCTTGCTAGAGAAGCGGCCGGATTGGTGGCAGATCCGATCGTTCCCGTTTCCCATCCAGTGTCTAAGCGATCGGCGCTTCGTGCGTGGTCAGTGTCACAATGGGAAGCGGAATGGACGGTGGCTGCCACCGGTCGGGCTCTGTTTGCTCTGCAGCCGTATTGCTCTTTGTCATTGCCACTCACTAGACGATATGCCACTTGTGGCTAGCAGGGTGTTGTCCCGTCTCCGCACGGGTCATTCGTTGTTGGCTGCGCACCGTCACATGGTCGGGTGGTTAATGTCTCCTGCGTGTCCAGACTGTGGTCGCCCACAGACGCCAGTGCATTTTCTTCTGAAGTGCACTGTGACAGACGGCCTCCGTCAGACCTTGCGAGGCTTCCTCTGTCCAGACTCAGGCTTAGGGGCCCTTCTCTCGCTGCGTCCGGTTGAGGGTGTGAGGGCTAGGCTGCAAGCGGTTGTCGCCTTTGTTAAGGGAACGGGTGCACGAGTGTAACTTAGGATGTTTCCATGTTCCCCGGTTCTTCCGCCATCTGTCTTTCCAGTATTCCCCTTGTAGTCCATGCTGTTAGTGCAAAAACATTTCAGTTTCGGCAACAAGCTACATATTGTACATGGAAGCTGTTCACATGTTGTAGTTTACAAATCCTCCGGGAGACACTCCCGGAAGTGACTCATATAGCCGTGATGACGTCATCAAAATGACCACCACGCGATGTACTAAATCTCTACTATCTCCGGAACTAACTGATCAATCCTATCGTGCGACCTATTGTTGGAAAGATAATTTAATTTGCTCAAAGAAATTCCTGAACAATATATGCCATAAATCTGTTAGTTTGGTTTAATCTGATGAAAAACATAACATGACTGCTGTGCGATATACTAATTCTCAATTATCTCTGGAACTAATCGATCAATCTTTTCGTGTGGACTATCGTTGGAAAGTTAATTTAATTTTCTAATAGAAATGCCGGAATAATATACGCCGTAAATCTATTAGTTTCTGCGTAATTTGAAGGAAAACACATTATGACGTCCTCAAAATGGCGACCATGCAATATACTAAATCTCGTGTATCTCCGGAACTAATTGATCAATCTTATCTTGCGACCTAGCATTGGAAAGATAATTTAATCTTCTAAAGGAAATGCCTGAATAATGTATCCTGTATATAATTTAGTTTTTATTTAATATGAAGGAAAAGGCAACGTGTATGTAATTATTCCCGCTTTATATGTGGTTCTTTTGGAAACGGTAAATTATTAAAGCTGTGTCGTATTGTTCACAGAGCGTCACTTGAGCAGTGGCCTTTACAGGCACACGGTAGTGTATAGGACAGTAATTGTTTAATATGACAGCTCATACCTCTCTTAGTACACTTGCAAGTCTATAGAGGCTACGTTACACCAGCAGTTGTCATCCATCCCAGAATATCAACTCAGCTGATTTTTGTTGCCTCCCCTTTAACGGCTGCCTGAATTGTCATGTCATCACCCTGATTCTGATAACCTCATTCTGCAGATTATGATGGCCTGCGATGCTAACCTTGTGTGAGTACCTACTTTGTTTTACGTGCGATCCGCTGATGACTTCAGAATGCTGTCTGCCCTTCCTGGTTTTGCAACAAAGGCTTGAACAAAGTTTTCATTCTAGCCACTACCTGCTAACTTCCGACCAGTCTTTGGAATTACAGCCATTTCTATGTGCAGTTTTGTGATGGTTGATCGGCCTTAAACTGGTGTCTGTGATAAATTGATCTTCTTAAGAATACTTATGAATACTTAAGAATACTTACTTAAGAATACTTAAGAATACTTAAGAATAATGTTCATGGCACGGCGAACCATGGATGAGGAATTCACATCAAATACTGGGAGCAGAATTGATGTGCATTTACTTTCAAACCTTCATAGATGTTTTGACGGGAATGGAAGGCTATACCCAGGATAACACTTTACCTTCGTGGTCAGCCTTGCTTCTGGTGGATTCTGACCAGTCCATCATTTCCACAGGTGTATCAATGGTTTTTTCTTCGACCATTGGTAACTGTGCACCACATGAACGTTTAGTCTTATGAGGAAGACTTGTGGAGGACTCGGGCAAGTCTATTCTGCTTTATTGATTGACCTGGGTTGAGACTGGTTGTCAAAGACAAACCTACTGGTGGGTGAAAGATGAGACATGCCTGTTACATGGAATGAGTTCGCCGATGTACTGAAGGCTGTGTTATATGTTCTATATTATCAATTGCGTGCAGCACAAGTGAATACATTATATATTTAAAAAAAAACTCAGAATAAAGCCAACTTAAATTACACATATAAAGTGGCAATAATTATGTGTAGATTTTGTGTTTCTTCAAATTAAACAAAAGAGACTTACGGCATACATTGTCCTTGCAGTTCTTTTGGCAAATTAAATTATATTTCCAACAATAGGTCGCAGGATAAGAGGATATATTCGTTCCGGAGATACCGCAGATTCGTATATCGCATGATAGTCATTTTTATGACGTTATAATATGTTTTTTCTGTAAACAAAAGCTAATAAATACACAGCAAACAATACTCTGGCAATTCTTTTAACAACTTAAATTATCTTTCCAACGATAGGTTACACCATTAGATTGATCTATTAGTTCCAGAGGTACACGAGATTTAGTATATTATTAGTTCCAGAGGTACACGAGATTTAGTATATTAAGGAAAACTGGAAATTAAGCCAACAGCGAAAATCATACACAGGAAATAATGTAGTTCAGTAAGCCACCTTTATGCACTTACGTTTCGTCGGAGTGGCATGACCCGGATTCGAACCAGCTACCCAGTTCGCCCCCAGATCACTTACATAGCGCCTTAGTCGCTATGGCCACATCCTCAACTGGCATAAAGATAACTCACTGAACCCGTTATTAAGGTCACAACCGTGACCAGGGCTCCATTCGACCGAA
>JAHWFP010094704.1:2010-24127 GCA_023313725.1 Lithobius niger | reverse complement strand
AGACCATGTGTACTGTGAGTTGTGGCTGTAATGGTTTTTTTTCTGTTGTATTTGGATTACTTTAGATTTGTATGGGGGTATGTGGCTGTGGGCCGAGGCTCCCGAATAAATTAATTAATTCATTCATTCATTCTGAATTTCCCGTTAACAGTCGCCCACGCTTTCATTAGATTGTCGCCAGATTACCCAGATTCCAACTCCAAATTCTATTGAAGTCGTAGTGGGAATCAAGATAATTCTTTCGTTTGTTGAGCATTGTTGTGATTTCACATATGGATTAAAATGCTGTGATTTCCCATTAGCAGTCGCCCAAGCTTTCATTAGATTTAGTTAGATTAGGATTAAGAGACAAAGAAGCCTAGATCTCTTTTGCATGAAAATATTGTGGCGTCATTAGTACTGTGTCTCTTTGTTGAAAACAGTTCGAATCATCTTTATTAATAAAATCGAGTTGTCGCGTAGGATGGACGGCAACGAGACGGCCACAAGACGGCCGCCACAAGACGGCCGCAAGTAATTGATAGAGCACATATCCGTTTTCATTGTCGGTCACTCGCCATTTTTCTTTGCTACCATGGGAACAATGAGCCCGCTCGCCCTCTTGCTGATTGTTGATGCTTCGGTTGTTTAATCCTCCCTTACAATGTCTCCAATGCCTATTATTTATTTCAGGTGTACAAAGGCGTAATTATTTATTTCCGGTATACAAAGGCGTAATTATTATTTCACATGCACAAAGGCGTATTTATTTATTTCACATGTACACACGCGTATTCCAACCATTTTGCCAGGAAAGAATCATATGTAATGTAAGTGTATGGACTCCGGAACAAGGGATACGCTCAATGAGGGAGTGAAGCAAACGAAAAACACCGTTTGTTAGACAGGGTACGCAAAAACACATAGACGGGATACACGCATTCCGTAAAACACATGAGGAAGGAAATCTTCCCAGTGTTTTTAACGGTGCATCAAACACCACCCGTGCGTAGCACGGGCTTCCTCTAGTTACTTATACAGACAAATCCGTCATTCATTATGCAGGCAATTCCGTTTGACAGCGAAACAAACAAACAAAAGAAAAACGATAATCGAGATTCCCACTGCGGACGCAAGAACAATAGAAATAAGAATTAAGAGTGGGAATCTCGATGATCTGGTGACACACACACACACACACACACACAGGGCCGGATTTAAGCTCTTGCCGCCTGTAGGCCCCCACCATAAAATGCCGCTCTTCAATGCCCCAAAACTTTCCCTCTCCCAGACTCTTACAAAATATTTAATTAACCCCCTCCCCACCCAGCACTTGTCTTTGTAAGTTTGTTTGGAAAGAACGAACGGAAAGCTGTTAGGGAAAAAATAACTTATGCTGTGTTACTGAGCAAAATAATTAAAAGGAACCTATTTTCGTTGCCCATTGAACTTGAATTAAGAAATTTTAGGGATTTTCTTACCAGAGCCTTATCCTTTTCTTCCCTTGTTTCGTATTTTTTGTAATGAGCCCCGTTTAGTTTCACTCGCTCATGGTTACTCATTTTTATTTCACTACTACGATCAACACGTGACAAGCAACCTAACACAAAGTGGTCACGCAACGAAAATCGTAAATAACGTAACTGCGTTTTAAATTTAAAAAAAAAAAGGTCAGCTGGCCCTACCCACCTATGGCACTGATCCTGCAATCAGTACTGATACAGGAGTATTGAGTTGGAGAAAAAATGTTGAATTGGTATACCCTGAACAATTCGCAGATATTTTTGGAAAAAAAATAAGTCTTTGTCAACCTTAAAATCGGCCTTCGTAGTACTGTACTGTTACTGTTGCGGAAAGCATTATTGATATGTATTGCACATGATAGCAACTACTTACGTACGGTCAGCAGGTTCAGGTAGTGTAAGTAAATAAATAAATAAATAAACAGCCCAATTTTACCTGGATGGAGGTCAAAATTGGTTTCTATTGCCTAAGGGGAAAATACTTGTAAATTTCTTGCATTCAGTTCCTGAGTGCTTACACTCAGGAACTGAATGCAATTTAATTTACAGGTAGTGTATATTTCTGATCGGCAAGTAAAAAGCCAAATTTTACCTGGGGAGAGGTCAAAATTGGTTTCTATTGCCTTAAGGAAAATACGGATTACCTGTAAATTAAATTGCATTCAGTTCATGAGTGCAAGCACTCAGGAACTGAATGCAAGAAATTTATAGGAAGATTTTTCCTTCCCTGGCAACTAGAAAATTTATTTATAGCATCATCTCTTGACAAGATGCAGTATTTTGTAACGTTTTTAGTCTGATCTGAGGTTAGCTTAATTCTAACAATGGATGGCTCCAGCGTTTAGTTAATAAATTTTCATGAAAGACAGAGCGCTCACAAAAATCGCACCAGCTTTTCTCACGTACAATTGTTTTTAAGCAGTCATGCTGCCCCTACAAAAGTGCCGCTATGGCCCTGGCCTCTCGGGCCTACTTATAAATCCGGCCCTGCACACACACACACATACAAACAAACAAACATTATTATCTTTTATTATTTACTTTAACATTATTAAAGTAAGTGAAACAAGAAAACCCACGTAAAGCGTAGTGCTACCAAAAAATTTCAAGCGATGTGTGGTTCTTAGTGGTTATATTGATTCCAGTCACGATTCTGAGGTAATGTTTGCGCTGATTGAGTGAGCGAAGCGAACGAAATCAGCGTTCGTCATCGGAAACAGCACTTTTTCCTAAATACATTTAGGAAGTAATATAGGCTAAATATTTATTCATAGTGAAAATGACCGACTTTCTACGTTGGATAAAAGGTCATTGGCCCCAGCCCAAAAGTTCAACAGGTATAGAATAGATACTGAATTATAACATTACAAATAGGGAATGACATTATTTGACCATTTTTAGTTTTGTTTAAACTAAAAACCGTGGCGTGTTCTGTTGACGTGTGATTCATGGTGGTCGGCTGTGGTGGTGGTCACGCTTCTGAGGTTGCGCTAATTCAGTGAGCGAAGCGAACGAAATCAGTGTTTGTCATCGGAAACAGGACTTTTTTCTAACTACATTTAGTAATAATATAGGCTAAATATACCTAGATACAGAATGCTAACATTACAACTCTGAAATAACATTGACCATTTTTAGTTTTGTTTACCACTTGTATTATGAACTGGTGCACTAAGAAAAACGCGCACATTATTTGGATCAATTCCTTGAACATTTGTTTCATAATTTTTGCTAGGAGTGTTTGCCAGCACCATACGAGTTTCACAAAGAATTCTCCTCGAGCGCAGCGAGACGCGGCGGCATGAGCGAGCGAAGCGATGTGTGGTTCTTGGTGGTTACATTGATTTAGTCACGTTCCTGAAGAAATGTTTGCGATGATTGAGTGAGCGAAGCGAACGTAAATCATCGTTTGTCACCAGAAACAGTAGTAAGCTAAATATTTACACTGTAGTGCAAATGAACGACTTTCTATGTTGGATAAAAGGTCATTGGGACCGTGGCGTTTTCACTTGATTTCTGAAGCTGTTTCACCTAGTGAGGGGTCATCAGAAAGTGAAGTGATAAGGAACCGATGGAAAAATCTTCACTGAGCAGGACGTGAAGAAAAAAAATCTTAAACAAGTAAAACAAAAAAACCCAAGTAAAGTGTAGTACTAACACAAATTACATGTGATGTGAGGTTCTCGGTGTTACAATGATTCAGTCACGTTTTTGAGGAAATGTGTGCGCTGATTGAGTGAGCGAAGCGAACAATGATCAGCGTTTGTCATCAGAACAGCACTTTTTCCTAAATACAGTAACTAAATATTAGGGTAGGGTGCGCTGATTGAGTGGCGAAGCGAACGAAAATCAGCGTTTGTCATCAGAGACAGCACTTTTTCTTAAACACTCTTAGTAAGTTGTAGGCTAAATATTTATCCTGTAGTGGAAAAATACGCATATTATTTGGATCACTTCCTTGAACATATGTTTGATAATTTTTTGCTGGGAGTGTCTGTCAGCACCATATGAGTTTCAACAAGAAATCTCCTCGAGCGCAGCGAGACGCGGCGGAATGAGCGAGCGAAGCGAGCGACTCCGCTAGTCTCTCCTCGTTTAAAAGATGCGGTTTATGCTTGGGTGCTTGGTTGGTTGGTTGGGGATGATCATCTTCTCCTCTGAAAGTAGAAGGCTACAAATATGAGAAGTTTGTCAAAAGAAAGCAAATTAACCCGTTCGTTGTGTAGGCGTATTTTCTAAGTCCGAGCTGGGTCCTAAATGACCGAAATTAACGAAAAATGACCATTTGCAACAATCGGCAACAATCACCCAACGATGCCTCAACAATACATGACGTCATGATTGTTGCCAAATTTTTTTCGACATTATCTGGAACGTCCATCAACAATGGTCTGGCGGCAACGGACACAACGAGGAGCAAGTTACTAAATTGTTGTTCTTAGTAACAATCAGTAAAGACGCGTAGCTTTTCGCAGTACTATTTTATTACCCGTTTTAAACTAGGAGTTATTCATTGAAATTTTATTTATTGACAAATCCAGGACAAGAGGATAATTGTTTAGCAGTAACACAAAGACAGAACAAAATTAAATGCTAAATACTAAATTACGTGTAGAAAATATATTGACACCAATAAATGGTGCCAAGAATATTATTACGTCTGCACCTGTAACATTTCAACCAGCAATATTCGAGCGTTAGTGTTTACGTAAAGTTGGTTAGCCGGTTCCTTCCTTATTTGTGCTAGAACACGAGCAGGTTTGGATAAGACCTATTGTTTTGTGTAGGCCTAAGTTGCGTTCAAACCGTGGCGTTGTCAGTTGACGTGCTGCAGTTGTTTCGCTAAGTGAGGGGTCATCAGAAAGAGAAGTGACAAGGAGCCGATGGAAAAAGCTGTACTGTGCAGGAAGTAAAGAAAAAAGTTCTTAAAATAAGTGAAACAAGAAAACCCATGTAAATTTTAGCATAGCGCTACCAAAAATTTCAAGTGATGTGAAGTTCTTAGTGGTTATATTGATTCCAGTCACGATTCTGAGATAATGTTTGTGCTGATTGAGTGAGCGAAGCGAACGAAATCAGCGGTCGTCATTGGAAACAGCGTTCGTCATTAGAAACAGCACTTTTTCCTAAATACATTTAATAAGTAATATAGGCTAAATATTTATTCATAGTGAAAATGACCGACTTTCTACGTTGGATAAAAGGCCATTGGCCCCAGCCGAAAACTTCAACAGGTATTGAATGATACTGAATGATAACATTACAACTCTGGAATGACCTTATTTGACCATTTTTAGTTTTGTTTAAACTAAAAACCGTGACGTGTTCTGTTGATGTGTGATTCATGGTGGTCGGCTGTGGTGGAGGTCACGATTCAACCTCAGAATTTCGCTGAATTGAGCTGATTGAGTGAGCGAAGCGAACGAAATCAGCGTTCGTCATCGGAAACAGCACTTCTTCTTAAACAATTTTAGTAAGTTGTAGGATAAATATTTATTCAGTAGTGGAAATGATCGACTTTCGACGTTGGATAAAAAAAAATACGTGAAACACTACTGCTGCATTGAACTTAATTGACCATTTTTAGTTTTGTTTATCAGTTGTATTATGAACTGCCGCACTACGAAAAACGCGCACATTATTCGGATCACTTCCTTAAACATTTGTTCATTTGATAATTTTTGCTGGCAATGTCTGTCAGTGCCATGTGAGTTGCAACTAGAATTCTCCTCGAGCGCAGCGAGACGCGGCGAAATGAGCATGACGTACAGAAAAAAACTTCTTAAAATAAGTGAAACAAGAAAACCCATGTAAAGCGTAGTGCTACCAAAAATTTCAAGTGATGTGTGGTTCTTAGTGGTTATATTGATTCCAGTCATGATTCAGAGGTAAAGTTTGCGCTGATTGAGTGAGCGAAGCGAACGTAATCAGTGTTCGTCATTGGAAACAGCGTTCCTCATTGGAGACAGCACTTTTTCCAAAATACATTTAGTAAGTAATATAGGCTAAATATTTATTCATAGTAAAAAATGACTGACTTTCTACGTTTATAAAAGGTCATTGGCCCCAGCCCAAAAGTTCAACAGGTATTGATACTGAATGATAACATTACAACTCTGGAATGACATTATTTGATCATTTTTAGTTTTGTTTAAACTAAAAACCGTGGCGTGTTCTGTTGATGTGTGGTTCATGGTGGTCGGCTGTAGTGATTGTCGCGTTTCTGAGGTAGCGCTTCGCTCACTCAATCAGCGTTCGTCATCGGAAACAGCACTTTTTCTTAAACACTTTTAATAAGTTGTAGGATAAATATTTATTAAGTAGTGTAAATGATCGACTTTCTACGTTGGATAAAAGAGAATACGTGAAACACTACTGCTACATTGAACTTAATTGACCATTTTTAGTTTTGTTTATCATTTGTATTATGAACTGGCGCACTAAGAAAAACGCGCACATTATTCGGATCACTTCTTAAACATTTGTTTATTTGATAATTTTTGCTGACAATGTCTGTAAGCACCATGTGAGTTGCAACAAGAATTCTCCTCGAGCGCAGCGAGACGCGGCGTAATGAGCGAGCGAAGCGAGCGACTCCGCTAGTCTAAACCATTAAAAACTTACGGTCGGTATATATATATATGTACCTCTTCTCCTCTTGAAGTAGGAAGCCTACAAATATGAGTAAGGTGTCAAAAGACAGGAAATTAATCCGGATTTCACGTAGGCGTATTTTCGTAGTTCTAAGTAAAATTTTTCCCCTCGAAAAAAGCGGAAAAAAACCCTTCGGACCATTGTTGAAACAAATTTTTCGAAGTTGATTGTTAGTTTCGGAATATCACCTCTTCCTACTGTGCGGATGGTCCACAATTGTTGCGCCATGTAGGAGGCGCTTGGCTTCAGGGTAACATTGCTGTTGCTGTGTTCCTCGACATTAGAGCAGCTTATGACACGGTTGATGTTTGTTGGGTGGATCATGCTCTTCTTAACCTGGGTGTCAGCGAAACCCTGCGAAAGGCTACTCTGGCTCTTCTAGGGGAGAGGTGTTTCGCAACTCGTGTGGACGGTCATTGGCCTGGTGTGAGGGCAACTGACAGAGGCCTCCCTCAAGGCAGTTGTCTGATTCCCACGCTTTTCGCTTTTGCGATTAATGAAGTGCTGGTTGAGCTGAGTCTCCTGGTCAACATTGTCGCTTACGCAGATGACGTCGCTGTTTGGGTGGTGGGTGCGGACCTTGACAATATTTTGCAGATACTTGAGGGCGCCATTGGAAGGGGATCTGAGCTCTTAGCGGCGAGGGGGTTGGCCCTCTCTGCTGCAAAGTCAGAGCTTATGGTCTTCTCCCAGGGCCCACTCCTACCTGCCTCCTTGAGGGTGGGATCGTCTATTGTTCGTTCGGTCTCGAGTGTTCGTTATTTGGGGGCTCGGCTGGATCCAACCCTGTCTTGGCAGGGAGAGGTTGCTGTTGTGAAGGAATCTGTCACTTCGCGCTTGCGTATCCTATCTGCTTTAGCTTCAAACAAGCTAGTGGCTAAGCGATCTGTTGTTACGACCCTGTACAGATCTTATATTAGATCCTGTGCTGATTTTCACTTGCCATTTTTGGCAGGTACTAGTCGCATCATGGAAGCCATTCAGGTCACTTTGAATGAATGTTTGCGTGTCGTTTCTGGCTGCCTTCCATCGACTCCGGTCTCGGCTCTTTTAGTAGAAACTGGAGAACCACCAGTTCACATCAGGGCTAGGGAACTCCTTTGTGCTCTGTGTTTTCGTGCGGTTGCGAGGGGTCATCTGGATCCCCTTGGGCGCATCCTCTTAGACTATGGTATCCTGCCTTCTGGGGTGCTTGATTGTTTGGGTTCTCCGGGTCTCGGAGCAACTCTGCTTTCTGCTCTTTTCTCGGTTTTCCCGGTTCCAACCCTTGTCAGTCCTCCCTGCCCATGGGTGTGGTGCGAGACGGCGCTTTCTTGCTTCAGTGGCAAGTCTAGTCATGGTTTAAGTATTTTCTGTGATGCATCATTTCTGCCAGGTTCCTGGGAGGGCGGGGTTGGGATCTTTGTTCCTGACCTCAAAATGGCTAGAAGCTATTACCTTCCGGGTCTCCCTTCTGCCTTTGTCGGGGAACTTGTTGCCTTGTCTATTGCGCTTGATATTGCGATGGACCTCCAACTGCAGAATTTCACTGTAGTCTCAGACTCTGCTGCGGGAATCGGTTTGGTGAGAGAAGCGCTTCGCTCTTTGACCATCAGTCATCCCTTGGCCTTTGAAATCGGCTGGAAACTGTTTGGGGCAACACAGAGCGGCTCTACGGTTTCCATACTATGGGTGCCTGGTCACTCGGGAGTGGTCGGCAACGAGACTGCGGATGACCTTGCACGGATTGGTGCTGCCTCTAGAACGAACAGTGTTTCGTTTCCACTCGCCCCACGTGATCTTCGCCCAGTTCTTTCTGCCCAGTCCTCTTCCTGGTGGCAGAAGGAATGGGAAGGTAGTTTGACAGGTAGGACTTTGTACGCAGTGCACCCGTCCGTATCTTTGCCTTCAGTTCTTGGTGGGTTCCCCAGAAAAGAGTCGGGCATGCTCTCCCGCCTTCGTTCTGCGTGCGCACATGTTCAGACTTAGGTGGAGTTCCTCGCCACTGTGTCTCTGTGGAGAGGTTGAAACAGTGGAGCATTTCCTTTTCCGGTGTCCTCGTTGGTCTGGCTTCAGACGTCCTCCTTTGGCATTGGGAGATGTATCTGTTTTAACTGTGTATCCTGTGTGTGCCTCTACCCGTAGGAATTTACGTGCGGTGATGAAGTTCTGCAAAGATACTAGACGCTTTGTTTTTTAATGAGGTCATTTTGTATGGAGCCTGGTCTCTAATACCACCAAGTTCTTCCTCTTTGCATAATATGTCTTTAGTAAGTTTTATTTGTTTTAAAATGTTTTAACTCATGTTATATGGTTTTGTTGGTTTACCACCTGATTTAGTTATAATTTTACATTGAGCTCATGACTTCGGGTCTGTATGCTCTAATAAAATAAAGAAAGAAAGAAAGAAGAGGCGCGTGGTCCAGTAGTGTTGTCAGTAGGATTACGGCTGGCAATGCTAACAGCCGATATTCAAAAATGAGGCACGTGCAGCTTGCTGATGGAACGACTGTTGGAGTTGCATTTTGGATATTTCAAATACAAACTACCTATTTAGCCTTAAATTTAAATGAAAATACGTAAATGTACGAAAAGATGAATGCGAAATTAGGCATATTTAAACAAAATATATTGATAACAGAAAAGGGTGTCAGAAATATTTCAACTTTTGCATTTGTAAACCATCGACATTCGATCAATAGTGTGCTATTAGGTCGTGCTCTACTCAGCAATAGTCCAGCCGAATTGTGGTAAACACGAATAGTTTCTAGGTACGATTTCGCCTTGCACGAAATCTTTTATATTAGTCAGAAATTATGGGTGACATGTGGTTTCTGTTTCGAAGCATCACACGTAGCGGGGAAGGAGATGGCTTTTAAGTAAAAATTCTTAAAATTTGTGAAACAAGGAAACCCATGTAAAGTCTGCAAAATTTATTGGAATAAAAAAACCAAGAGCGGCACAAAGGAGTATGCGACTTCTTAGCGACTTCTTTCTGCTCCAAGCATGTTTAGTTCAAGAATGCAGCAACTCGCGTGCTACAGCGTTGAAACGGCCTTGCAGCACCGATGGATAAAGCTTCTTCAAGCCAAGGCCGACTGTGAAGAAATCGAGTGTCTTGCCTCCTGGCTCATTGTCAGTTTAGGAGCATGCGAAAAAGGGGATGGCTTTATCAAGACAAGGCCAACTGTGTTCAAATCGCATGCCTCGCCTCCTGGATCAATGATAGCTCAATCGCGTGCCAGAAAGGGAATGGCTTCTTCAAGCCAAGGCCGACTGGGCTACAAATCGCGTGTCTCATCTCCTGGCTCAAGGCCAGTTCATGCATGTGCCAGAAAGACAATGGTTTTATCGAGGCTTTTGTTGTCAGTGGTATTATGGCTTACAACAAACAAACAAACAAACAAAACAACAAACAAACAAAATGGCGCGAATGGAAAAGCGCTTTTTGTAGACCTAAAATTGAAAGGCATTTTGAACCAGAGGGACATTGACGCAGGGATAGTGACGGACGCTAAGTATGAAGAGGTGCTGAAGATTGCTGCTGATGTTGGCTTGGACGAAGTAGATTTACAGTTGTATGGAGTGGTGGGTGGTAGACTGAGAGATGCTGAGCAAGGCATATCGTCTATGGAGGGCAACACTGCTGGTAACAATGGCAGTGCGAATAATGGTGAAGCAGACAATGGCAGTGGGAACAATGAGGAGGTAGGCTTAGTGGCTGTGCAGGACAACAATGAAGGAGTGAACAATGAGGTTATGAACAATTGGCCAGGGCCAAGCAAAGCAGGCAGTAGCAGTGTGACTGAAAGTGCAAAGACTGAAAGGCCAAGAGGAGCAGTGCGCGATGGTGTCTATCAACGGACGAACGACTCCTCCGACAAGACGGCTGAGGCAAAAGCCCCCAAGCCAAAGGTGTCATATGTGGAGGCCTTGGGCGCCCGAAGAACCTTGCAGATGGTGACACTGGTGTCGAGCAGGAGCCAGAAGTGGAACTGGACTTAGGCACTAGTGGCCAAGATGCTGTGCCACGTGACTTGGCGTGGCTCCAGCGGCTGTATAGAGGGAACTTTGCCAACCTATCTATGGAACTGACGCTCATTATTATCGCTGATCAGGCAGGAAGACCTTACAGCACATCAAGCTTGAGAGACGCGTTGGCTCCCATTATCGACCTACGACGTATTAGCAGCATTGGGTGGCTTCAGGCCAACAATGCATTCCAGGTGATGTTCGTTGACAGGGAGGCCAAACTGGTGGTGAAGCGGGCAGGTAGCCTGTTGATTGGTGGTCGTCGGGCGGCAGTGCATGACCTCCACGAACGAGCGGTGCGATTTAAACTTCACTGGCTGCCATTAGATGTCAAGGATGAGGATGTGGTCAGGGCACTCGCACCATATGGAGAGGTGGTGGGGCTGTCCCACGATCTCCATTCTTTGGAAGGGCTTCGTCACTGTCGCACAGGGGTGAGGAGTGGTGCTCTGCGGCTGAAGGATACAGTGGTTTTGGATGATGTGCCGGATGTTATAGGTGTTCTGGGAATTGCCAGCTTATTGGCCATCTCTGACAGACCACCCAGGTGCTTAAATTGTGGCGTCCGAGGTCACGTGAGTCGTGTTTGTGGCATGGTGTTCTGTCGGCAGTGTCGAGGGCTTATTTCGCGTGATGCGCCATGCAGGCATCTGGCCCCTCCAGCGGAAGCCCCTGTGGAAGATGTGGTTGTTACTGGTAGCGAGACGACGCGGAATGAGCGAGCGAAGCGAGAGACTCCGCTAGTCTTTACCATTAAAAACTTACGTTCGGTATACATATATATACTGTATATATATATGTATATATGTACCTCTTCTCCTCTGGAAGTAGGAGGCTAAAAATGTGAGAAATGTGTCGAAAGACAGAAAATTAAACCATTTTTAGCGTAGGCGTATTTTTAAGAAACGAGAAGGGTCCTAAATGCCCCAAATTAACAAAAATCTAGCCCCCGCAACAATTACGCAACAATCAGCAACAATACCGAAACAATATGTGACGTCATTGATTGTTGACTGATTTTTTTTCGTGAAAGCTTCGAATGTTTCAGGAACGTGCAGCAACAATGTATTGGGGCAACGGTTGTTGTGAATGGCAGCATCTGAATAGCCCTCATTCAAGAATGAAGCACGGGCAGTTCACGGGTGGGAAAGCTGTTGGAGTTGGCTTATGGCTGTTTACAATCCAATACGACAGAAAACCTGTTTAGCATTTAAATTAAATCACATTACGCAAAGATACGAAAAAGATTAAATACTAAAAATACTAAATTACGTAAAGCAAATACATTAACAACCGAAAAAAATATTAAGAATATTTTACCTCTGCATTTGCAACATTTCAAACAGTAAGAATCGACCAGTAGTGTACACGTTAAACCAACAGCAGGTTCTCTCCTCATAATTTTATAACTTTACGAGCAGCTTTGGGTACGAGTTAAGCTATGTCTAACAGCTCAAACATTTCTTAAAATACGTGAAACATGAAAACCAATGTAAAATGTCGTACTAACACAAATTACAACTGAGAGGTGTGTGGTGGTGCCTGTCGTCACTTGTACTGTACAGCTTGTGCAGCACAATATATTTGAATTAAAAAAATAATGTTGTCCCTCTTCCCCCAGAAATAACCTTAGCAATTTCGGGTACGTCTATGTTTGTAATGTTTTAAACAGCAACATTCGGCCGGTAGTGCATACATTAACGCATTACATGGTTCACTCCTTATCAATTATCCAGAGAAGTTGTGCTAAAATAAGTGAAACTAGAAAACCCATGTAAAGTGTGGGGTGGTTGAGTTCCAGAGAGCAAAATGAGATACTATTTTGCTATTTTATATTCGTCAAAAATTATAGGCGATAAGTGGTTCCTGTTTCAATGCATCACACGTAGCGGGAAAGAAGATGGCTTCTACGTGAAAATTCTTAAAATATGTGAAACAAGGAAACCCATGTAAAGTGTGGTAGTAACCAAAAATAAAAGCGACGTGTGGTTCCTGGTGTTCGGCTCTGGCGTCGCTTTTACTGTGCAGCTTCCGCAGCACAATTTATTTGAATAAAACAATAATCTGTACCAAGAGCGGTATAAAGGAGACCCGTAGGGTCTAAAGCACGTTTAGTTCAAGCATTCAGTTTAGGCGCACGTCGGAAGGGGGATGGTTTTTTTTAACGGCGAAGCTGTTTTTCGTTTAGTTAATTTGTTTATGAACTGAAGCCTTACGAAAAACGCGCACTGCACTCTGATCATTTGCTTGATCGTTTTAGATGTGGAATGTCTGTTAACAGCATACGAGTTGCAGCATATAAGCTTCTCGAGCGTAGCGAGACGACGCGGAATGAGCGAGCGAAGCGAGCGACTCCGCTAGTAATCTTTATTTACGAACAAACAAGTTTGTTTATGTTATGTATTTTATTAAGTAGCTACACGTGACGTAATATGCCTTTCTAATCGTGCATTACATCGATAGCCCATCAAACTGCCGTCTCTTCTGCAACTCTGCAGCATTCATCTTATGCACTAGTGGCCACCAACTGCCCTACTGTTGTTCAGCATTATTAGACTACTACCAGTGGCATAAAAATAAAAAAATTTTCTTGGGGAGAATTACACATTTTTACGCCCCCCTTCAGCCCTCTTTTAGTGCCCCATTTACCATGCCTAATATTGACTCCAGATTGGGGGTATGTTTTAAAATACTTAACTTTCTCATTCTGGTCTTCATTAACTACAGTAAAGACCGTTGAATAGAACGTTGCTAACCCATTTATGTCTTCTCCATCTCTCCTCCTCCCAAAACGTGTATGAGAGTCGTTCGACCCTCACCCCAACCTTCGTGTCTGCTTCTTCTATGTTCCCCCATCCTTCAAATATTGCGGTGCACGCGAATTACTTCTTCCTTTTTCCAGAATTCACTGTTTTGGGTTTGAAGTCATGACCGCAGTATCCACCTATGGAATTTAGTTTGCATGTCCAAATTCTCCTTCCCCACATTCTAAAATTACTTGGTTCCTTTTTTTTTCTTGGCCTTCACGAACTACGATAAAAACATTTCAAGTACCTACTGCGTGAAGGAACACTGACTGGTTCTTCCTGCGGCATCGTGCATCTTCAAACGTTTTTTTTTTTTAATTTTACTACCACGAACCTTTGCTACGATGTATTTCGTCTGCTCCACCTACGTAATCAACCTTTCGTCCTATCCTCCACCTCCCACCGTATGAAGCATACGTAGATTCTTCCTCAGTGTCCCCCCCCCCCCCCAACGATGTACATTGCACTTTCGCTTCCTCCCCCACCAACTACTGAAAGGCTGCTGGTCGGGGAGGAGGGGGAAGCATTATGCAGCCACTGTGCCATTGGAATGTTGAGGTACTTCAAGGCTACGTGGTACTTGGGGGGGGGGGGGGGGGCGAGGGAGGATTAATGCTTAATGGAGCATCGACAGGTAGGTCATTAGCTCCAACCTCAGTCACAGTGCAGTGATCTGGGAGCACAGCCACAGTCTCAGTGTAGTAGTATTTCAGGGCTGCTAGGCTGCTGATGTTACTTACTGCATGCTGGACAGTCGTGTATACATATAAGCCAGTGAAACACATTTCTTTATTTAATTTCGCCTACGGTATTTTCTCAAATGAGCACCTGGGGACTTAATTTTCGTGTGCAAAACCCGGTGCTCATTACTTTCGAGAACCAATCAACTAAACTGAAACACAAGTGTGTAATCGTGGAGTAAAACAAAGCTTGCTCCACAAAGAAATACGTAGTGGTAGCATTGAGGGCTATTGTGAAAGCCAGTATGCGCAGGGCAGCAGGGCAGGGAGCGATGGTAATTTTTTTAGGGTGGGTCTAAATTGGCAACTTTACGCCCCCACCGAAAGTTCCCGCCCTCCACAACAACGAAAGAATAAAGTTCAACTTACTTTGAACATTTGGACTTCACACTATAACGAGAACGATCAAAATGTGCTGCCGCATAATGACAAGTTTTTTTTTCCACTGCAAGGCCGCATACTGGATATCACGTGATAGTACCTGGATGCTACGATGGGAGTTTGTTTAAAACTTTGATCTTTAATTGACGAAACGGACGGGTGTGTTAATGAAACTGTTGCGTATAGATTTTTTAAAAGACGTGTGGTTTGTTATACGATGGATTAAAATTTTCCGAGCTCGAAGAATACATGGATGACAAAATAAACAAAAAAAGTTTCAAATTTTTTTTGGTGCTGGAAAATAGGCGTCGCCGAATGAGAAGGTAGTCTGCTGACGTAGTTGTCAATTGAACTTTCAAATACTTTGACTTATATTTTAAACCGATGAATTACAGCTTCGGTCCGTATCCCTCACTGTCCTTCTATTCAAATCGATCTCGCTTTCCACAAGTCCTCAACATGACGGGCAAATACGATGTAGCAAGCCGACGCGAGCGGTAGCTAGCATCCTGCATGGATTGACTTGTAATACCCGTTAATGGCTAAGTCTAACCACTGATACGCCGTGTTTTTTCGAATTGATTCTAGATAACTGTCGTATTAAATAACATTCCAGTATTGTCTACCGGTTATCGGATCATTAACTCACTGCTCAGCATTGTAATTTATTTCTACCCGAATTGTCAAAACGCGCAGGTTAAAAAAGAATGTTCGTCAGCGAAGCGATACATAATGATGCCATTGTTGTTTTTCGTCGAAATGCCAAAAAGTGAGCTGAAACCAAACTGAAACCAAGGCCCAACGAAGCTCTACTTAACTGTGTATTATTGGCTAGATTTTACAAAGTTCGAGTCTTATACGAAATAGGATAAATTATACTAAAAATAATTCTAAAAATTATTATTATTGTATAAATATGTGAGTAAAAATAATAATTTTATTAAACTTCACAACACATAACTTTAAATACTGACGTTCATTATTAGTTTCGCCGTCTTGCGGCAAACTTAACTACAATTCGTAGAGCCTAAATCTGTCGCACGGGAGCAGAACAAACCCGGTAACGAAATCAGAACCGAGAAAGCTACTCCTCGTATGCTATGTATGCTCTATTGATTTCCTCCTGGTATTCTTTCTAACACTGACATCCTAAATTTCGCAATACCTAAATTCGATGGTCACCACGCACAAAACCTGCATAAACTTAAACCATAACCACTGCCCCAAATGGCCATTGAGTGTGCTGGGTAAAATCCACTGACTATTGCCAAACGTGAGGTACAACAAAGAGTGTAAGTATTGAGTAATAACATATTACTAATATTCACACATGTTCACAGAAACTGCTACAAGTTTATATGAAATTTCTGAGCTGAAAGCAAACACCCACCTAGTAAAGCGACTGCTGTTCCATTTAGATTATTTTACGCATTAAAATTGCATATATTCATCTTTTAATAGAAAGTTCAAACTCGTATACATATACGATTAGGAAGTGTATTGATTAATTTTATTCCAGTAAACTGTTAAGCACGCAAGCTGGCTTAGCATCCTAGTTAAAAATGGATGGTACTGAATTATAGCTGTCAAGTTAGTTTCCCTCAAACATACCAGACTGGCATTCATTACTAATTCAGCTTATGGTCAGGAGCTCCGAACCTTACTAAATAAATTCGCAACGATTTCATTGATCGTATTCTGTGAAACGTTACTGCTACACTCAGGTAACTTAATATGGGGTGGAATAAGCAGCGTAGGTAGTAGTCGTGTTAAACTGTTTATTATCTCGTTTTAATATTTTTTTTTAAACTTCCAACCGCCTTTGCCACATTGATCTGACACGTTACGAATCTAATGCCAAAAGGACACCAGTCACTAAGCGTGCGGCCATGACATTTTCCTAATACCTACGTGAGTACATCTGAAATGTAATTCGTAAAATTTAGAGGTACAATAACATTAGCCTAAGTTTTAAATGTGCAGAAATTTAATTCCTTGGCTACCTTGGAAGTACACAAAGATAATTATTTTTAAGCCCTTTGTGTTCAAAGGTGAGCTGTTCATCGATAAATACAGATGCAAACCTATTTACGTTCCCTTTTGGCCTCATATGTCAGACTGTCTGCCCAAAAGGCAATAAGTCCAAAAGGTAACGTAAATCATGGGTTTGCGTCTATATTTATTTAACCCATGTAGAACCCATTGGCTCTCCGTCATGTTTTAACCATTTATTTATACAGGCACCTTGCCATTGCTTACCTATAGAATCATGTTAGAAACAATAATGATACAAACGTGCCTTATCTGTCTTCGCACGGTTAATCTGCTCTTGCGGAAAATGCACATATCGTTTACCACATATCGTCGTAGTTCCAACTCAGAACATTAGGAACTGCTCCTGCACAGAGCGCTACCTTTAGTACAGTACCAATATGCATTTAACATTTAACAAGTCGAATTTGTGAGTGTACCGAACAGTATTCAGAAATCTAACAGGAAGAATGTTGTCTACACCGACATAATTGTACGTGAGAAAATTTGGTTGCAGTTAGGAGAATTTAATTTTTTAATCGGCAAAATAGTGTTGTTTCAGTTAGCACGTGACGGCTTTTTTATAAATAACTATTTCACCTAACTATAATAACTAAGGCTGTACCGAGCACATGTTTTTCTGCCGAGCCGATCCCGAGCCGAGCGCTCAAAAAATGCCTGGTACGCCGAGCAGAACCGACCTTATCAGTGATGCCAAGTAGAACCGAGCACCTTTATTAATCACAGGGTGCTGCTGGGAGTACCAGCTAATATTAATCGGTTATTAAAAACCTTGATAAGGTACATGGCCGCCTAGGAAACTATAATTTGAGCCCATTCCCATGATTTATTGTAGTGGACTTTGACCTGTAGAGAGAACGACGAAAGCTACAGTTCCGCCGGAACGTAAATTTACAAACCTATGTCGTTTTGGAGAAAAAAAAAGAATTTTCAATTATTTCCTTTAACGTTTGAAGTTTTAGTCGGTCGGATTAGCTTGGCAAAAGAACTTGGCGTTTAGTATCACGAATTCATACGGCCGAAAAGCTTGGTGGGAATCCTTAACAAGTTTTGTTTTGGGGTAGATATTAGATCTTTTGGTCCAAATTGCTGAAATCCAATTTTTTCTTAGTAATTATGAGATGAAAACACGCATCTAGTTTTCTGGTCCATTTTTTTTTTGGGCTTTCGTTACTTTTTGAGCACAGCAGTCACCTTTTTTCATATGATCAGTATATAATTTCTTAGTACTAGTTGTTCCCCGGCGTAACATACACCTGTCTAGCTAATTCCCGCTGCTTCAACTTGGCTCTAATAGTCAGCATTATTGAAGCAGTAGTGTTTGTTTCTAATTGTTAGGGCGCATATCCATAATCATTGTCGGTCGCTCGCCCTTTTTCTTTGCTACCGTGGGAAGAATAATCCCGCTCGCCCTCTTGCTGATTATTGTAGCTTTGTTTAATCCTGATCCTTAGCAATACTTTTAGCTCTGCTCCTGAGCTAAAGTCTGTTCCTAAGCGAAATATTAGCACAGCCGGCAGGCAGTGCTTATTAGAGTTCGTTTGCGCACGAGAATTTTCAAAACGTGGACAGGCGTAGGCGGAGGTGGCGCGGCTAACAATGTCAAAATGTTACAATGCTGAAACAATAGGCGAGGAGCATAAGATCGGATTGTAGCTCACTCGAACAAGATGCAACGATGCTCGGGCATGGGGAAAGTAACAATGTCGTAGTAGCTTCGGGGTGGCTCCATTAAATATAGTAAGTCGTTGTCGAAAACCAAAATGAAATGGTCTTGGTTTTGCTTTAATCTTTCAGTTTTAAACCGTCTGGTGCAAATTCTATGATTTTGAGGCCTCAAAATTGGACGGCCGACATGACTCTGCGATTTATTTACTTCTTCAATGCACTTTACTAGCTTCTTCAATGCAGGCTTCGGGAAGCTAGTTGAATTGTTACCGCGATTGTTTGCCATAATACTGTATCTGCTTTCAACAATGCAGAATGAACTATCCATCAGTTGATACTCTACAAACACGCTAGTGTGTTGCCATAAAATAACAAACATGGAAAGAAGTTTGGGCAGAACCTGAACAGAAATACGCATTTCTAATGTCTTGTTTTTTCGCAACATTGGGTGTACAGTGGACATACCGTAGCTATTACAATAAAAATGAAGAGAAAAAAGCCAACAAATTAACTGAATAAAAAACGGCGTCGCCGTTTAGAAAAAAAAGGATTAGAGCTCGTATGCCCATACTCACAGCTGTCAAGGAACACGAATAAAAACGGATTAGAGTTCACTCGAACGCAAAGAACTATAATTTGAACTCTAATTCCAGGGAACAACGATTGTAACATGCCAGCCTCCACACAAAACACATATAGCCACTCACAAGAATCACACTTAAAATGTAAAACGCAGACAAATTTTGAAAAAGCCAGTATAATACACAAATTAAGTGCATGCACATGCACAAACATTAAACATTTCAAATACAAAGGGTGATCACTTTCTGACATCTGATACTAATTCATACAAATGAAATTAGTAGATGATCTTAGTACTGAGCCCTGTGGAATTCCATCATTAACCATTTTTGTGTTTGTCTTCCTCTTAGATAATTTTTTAGTAAATTGTATATTTTCCCTCTTAATCTACAACATTTTTGTAATAATAGCTTTTGATCAAACGTATCAAATGCTTTCTGTAATTCCACCAGTATTATTCCCACATATTTACATTAATTTAAACATCTTGTAATTAATTCATTAACTTTTGATAATAATTCAGTTGTATTTCAATTTTTTTGTGTATCCATGTTGTAGCAAAGATAAAATTTTGTTTACATCCAGAAAATTTCTTATTTTATTTGCAACAAATTTTTCAATCAATTTATCTATTATCGACAGTAAAGCTATAGATCTATAGTTGTTTCTATCCTTTTTTCTCCTTTCTTGTATATTGGTCTTATAATTTGTATTTTCAACATTTCAAGTCAAGTTTCTTTTTAATTGTAGCGTTCATCAGTTTACAAATTGCTACTGATGTATTATTATTTGACTCCATAAAATGTTCAGTTTGTATTTTGTCGATTCCTGTTGCTTTAGTATTTTTAGACCCATTATTATATTTTTATTTCATCTTCATTTGCATTATCCATGTACATTGATTTCTTAGTTTCCTTTCTATTTTTATCTTTTTCTTTTTAAGATGATTACTGAAATTTCCGTTTTTGTATAATTCATGTTCCTTTTTTTTTTGATTAATTTCTTGTACTTGTTTATTAAAATTTATATTAAAGTTATTTACTATTTCTTCTACTGTATTTTCCTTAAAATTTTTCACAATTTCATCATCGGATTCTTTAGTTTTCCTTTTTTTTCAAATTTCATGTATTGTGTCCCATGTAGTTGTTTTTTTCTTATTACATAAATTTCTCAATTTTTTTCTGAAAGAAATTTTTTTTACATTTCATTATTTTTTTTATTTATTATTTATTTTTCTTTTTATATCTACTTATTAGTTCACTGTCTTGTGTTTTTTTTATTTTGTATTTTCTCCCATAATTATTCTTATTATTTATTCTTGTTATTAGTTCATTTGTAATCCATTCTTTTCTTTTGGTATATGTTTATATTTAATTTTTTATTGTTGGAATATATATTATTAATTTTTTTTATTAACTCTTCATATATATATCCTCGGGTTCCTGTAATACATCTAAACATTCCCAATTTATTTCATTCAGTTCTTTGACTACTTTCGTATTGTTAAATATCCAATATTTTTCTTTAAAGAAATATGATCGATACAAGATTGTTGCATATGATTTTCTTCATTTTTCAGTACTATTTCTTCTCGTGTCGGTGAGTTCATTTTGCTTTCAAAGCCTAGTGAGCTCAATGGATAGTAATCTATTACTGTTTGTTCATGTTTATCATCTAATTCATTTTCTTTTCTAGAATATGTAATAGTTATTGGTCAGAAACAGAGGTTATCGATTTTTAACCCACGGCTGCGATTATTGGCCCTGCTGGAGTATGCAAAGGTCGAGAGCGAAACCGAGTCGTTTGCATAGGAGAGCAGGGACACATTTTAGCCGTGGGTTAAAAATCGATAACCTTTTGTTTGTAACCTATAAGTGTTTATACCACGGTTGGGACGACAAGCTAACTCATATTAACACGTGTGTGTTTTATGAAAATTGCTTCAAGAAAAAGTTGATAATCAGTATACTCGATATGAATGAAGGCCATACCATTTTAGTTTGTGGAGGAGGAAGTGTGTGACAGATGGACGAGTCCTTTCGCTCAAACTTTGTGGAGGGAGGGGGGGGGGGTTACACAAAAGCGTCGGTTAGCAATACAAGCAGGTTTTACGCTGGAAGCTCCTAGTGTTTATTGAAGCGTTTATCGTGGTTGGAGCGAATAATTCGATATGTAAGACAGCAGGGAAAAAGTGACATTGCTGGGACATTCTGGGAAGGTATGTAATTCATTTTGTGCGTTTGTAGTTTGAGAATTGTTTAAAAAATACGGTAATAAAAAATACGGCGTCGGTATGAATGAAGGTCATTCCATTTTAGTTTGTGGAGGGAGGGAGGGAGGACTGTAAAGCTTAGCTTTGGGCCAAACATGTGAGAGTTTGAAGGGATAGGATTTCATTCCTTTTAAGTAATTCGTTTTATACGCTTTTATTGCGTTACTGTTTTTTTGCACGCTGTATTTGGTTGTTGGTGCGTGCAGTAGTAGCGCTAGCCAACTCCAGATTGGGGGGTTGTCAATGATTCCCGACAGGAGGGGGGGGGGGGACACAAGGAAATGAACATTTCTTATTAAAAAACTTTTGATTCTTTGCTCGGTTTTTATGTTGTATCAGACTTCAACTGACGAAAACTTGAAAGGAAAAAAACAAGTTTTGTTCTGTACAAATTTAGCTGACGTTTCAGCAATAACTGTAGCAAGAACACACAGTTGGCCCTCAAAGGCACATGGCTATTTGTGAGCACAGTGACTTTTTTTAAAGTCCTGTATTGGTAAGACGATGAATATGAGTTGGGGTCGTTTTGGTTGGGAGGCCAGGACTCTGACAACAGGCTGCTATTGCTCCGTTTGTTTGGGGTCCGTTTAACCCCTCACAAACTTCGTGTTGTGCGTTTGGCTTTTAAATTCAGGTCTTCTCTTTTCTGAGATACCTGGTAAGGCGTTGGCAAACGTGTCTCATAACTAAGCTGCCTGTTAAATTATAGCATTGACGGTCTAACGCAGCAAATCAATTTTCAGTTTACCCACTTACTATACACGATTTTCATTGGTATCACGAATTCAAACGACGAAAACTAAGCTAGAATCCTTAAAAAAGTTTTGTTTTGTACATATTTAGTTGATGTTTTTTCATCAACTATTCTTAAATTATGGACGTGATGAGGTAGCAACAGTAGGACTACTGGCAAACAAAACGCAAACTCTATTTGAGCTTCCCCCCCCC
>JAHWFP010094703.1:0-10074 GCA_023313725.1 Lithobius niger | reverse complement strand
ACGCAAGCTCAAACTTGATTTAACATGAAGGATTTTAAGTATGGGTATTTTTTGAGCTTCAAAAGGATAGAGTGACGAGGGGGCACTCGTTGAAATTGGTGGCGATGAATAACTCCACAACATGTCGGCGCCAGTTTTTTTTGTTTAGGGTTGTGAAGGCCTGGAACTCATTGCCGAGTCATGTGGTGACGGCCACCAATATTGGACCTTTTAAGGCAAAACTATCAAAGTTAAATAGCCATCTCCTGTCGTTTACCCATTACTCCTTAGATTAGTTTGGCGGGTCATTTCTGGCAATTTTATCAACTTGAACAACCATTGTTTGTTGTTTCACCATTCTTTTAAAATTTGCGGGCGGGCAGAAATGACCTTTTATCGACCCTGACCTGTCCTGTCGTGACGAATACATTATTTGCGCGACGAATGAATTATTTATTTATTTATTATCTATTCGAATTTACATGGCTGCATGTCGTTTTTGAAGCTTGGTTTCTATGAACCAAGCTTCCATAGCATACTAACCCGCGAGGTTGGCGCCGTATTTATCCTCATCACCAATCGTCGCTATTCTAATTTATTTACTCGGCGCATGCGCGGACTTCGGTTGTTGATGTCATATATATTTGCTAACTCAATAGGGGATCCTAGCTGACGTCACGTATTTGTGATCTTTGAAACCAACATGGCTGCCATTTTCAAGCTGATGAATCGATGCAACTCTGGACTAATAAACTAGTGAATACCGGACCACTCCAAACGTAAAAATTTTATCCGAGTGTATTAAGCTACCGAATTCCAATCGATAATATGACTAAAAATGAGCTACGTTTGTTGCATCAAGTCGGGCATCACTGGCTCATAATGGTAACGTAAAAGTACTCACAAAAATTTGAAGTGGAAGTAATAACTACCTAACAACGACCATAGATGTTAGTAACGTTTGTTTCGAAGAACAATAAAAATGTCTAAACATTGTGATCTGCAGTGATTACGACAGGGGCTCGTCCCAAATATGTGGAGACAGCGTTTTTAGTTGTTGTTGGCGTAGTTGTTTTTTTTTCTGTTATTTTTTCGTCCTGCGAATTAAAAATCGGATGCCTGTAACAGAAACTGCACACCTTTATTTAAACCAAAGAAATAGAGCATAAATAAGTCTAAACGAATTACCCTAACTCCCACCACACACATTACACATATCATTACACATTACACATATCATACAAAACCAAGCTTCACAGATCACAGTTATGTTTTCCTTTTTATGTCTTTTTGTCCAGTCGGACTGTCATCTCGTATGACTGGAAGTCGGCTGTAATTAAAACCCAATCTGCGACGAACGAACTTCAAACTTTAAATTTTAAATATCAAATTTCGTGTTTAAAACTGGTGGCTCCTTCCAAACGCAGTCTGTGAACTAAAATTTCTGCCCCTCGTGTGTAACCCCTACGGACTTAAACTCACCTAAACTATCTATCCACTCACAGTGTGATGAAATCCTCCTCCTCCATTTTCCTGTTCAAGCTTCATTCTGAGATATTTGCATATTTAAAGGAAAGTTTTGGCCATTGTCACATTGTCTTAATTCTAGCACTTCACATTCGTAAACGCAAAAAGAAAGTGCCACAGATGCCCCGGACCTAGGTGCTGCAGTGGACTAGAACACATGAGTTCTGATGAGTCTGGCTGGCCCTTGGAGGAAGGCCCTGGCCAAAGCTGGTGATTAGGCCATGGGTACTCGGTAGTCCTTCCTGGCTTTCGTACAGTCCCGCATTGATTACCATCTCCCGTTCCTGTGTTCGGCTCTTGTGGCCAGGTTCCACTTAGTGCAGGTTCGGCACTGATCTGCATCTGCGTGTTATCACCAAATGTACGAGAACAATTTCAATTGCAACACTCCACGTTGAAGAAGGCGGCTGATTCCCCTATACGATCCTAGGAAATGTTGCTCTGCCTTGCTCTTGAGGAATCTGTGTTGTGGTGATATGGAACTGGAGGGTCTGATTGTGAACACAACCCCCATCCGTGTCAGTTAGAGCACTGGCTTTCTTGGGTATTGGTGGTGTGGGTATTCATTGCTATCGGGAGTCTCCACTACGTGTTTTCCTAGTGGAAATGCAATCTCGCCGCTATGTCCGAGGTTGTTTGGTTAGGCTCTGCGGTGGCTGAAAGGTCTCTAAAACGTTGGGGCTAAATCTGCGTCACTGAAAGTGTACCAATCTCTCCAGGAAAGTGGGATGTAAGTGTTCTGAGATGCGGCCTTCTTTACTTCATTCCAGCTCAGTCATGTGTTTAGTCTTACTAATGACCCAAAGGAAATGGTGGCTAAAACTGTGACCATTCTGTGGCAATGGACCATGGCCTGTGGTTGGATAGTGCCACAATTCTATCTGTTTCGCAGACAGCCATCTGCTTCCTTCGGGAAAAGTTCAAAGTCTTGACTTGCTGTATCTGCATTGCATGCAGTTGTTGGGAGCTATGTAGCCTCATGCTATAGTGCGATGGGTAATGAGGTGGCTGATTCGTTTTCACGTCTGACCCCAGGATTTGATGCGGAGGTCTGGGTGTATGCAAGTTGTGTGAGGTCTGTGATACGGTCATTAGTACACTCGTAGAGATGAGTGGTTCCACGAAGTGAGGGAACGAGCTCCCCCCCCCCTTTAGTAAAACGACCAATATAAATGAGGATGCTGCCCCGTAAAGCTGTAGTCACCTTGTCGGCGCTTGGTACTGGACCTGTACCACTGAATAGCAAGTCTCTAATCTGCTACTGTGGGCTAAGTGCGGAGGACGTCGAACGCTTTTTGTATGAGTGTCCGATAACCAACACCCACAGGCTTCATTTATCTGCTGCTGCCAAACACACATCAACCTTGCTGAGTTTGCTGAGCGTTTGGCCCCACGCAGGTGGGCTAAAATATCATGCGCTGGGTACAGTTGTCGAGTTCTGCGTCGGATACAGGCTAATTTCATGCTGGTATGCAAATACGATTTAGAGTTTGTATTGTTCTACCTGTAGGTATAGCTGCAGTTGTGGTTGTTATGAATGCTACCTTTGTGAAGCAGACGACCCATGATGCATGCGTTTCATCAGGTGCAGTCTCCGGATGTTTCTTTTTATCTTCTTACTGCATTTGACAAGTAAATTCACCGCCTGACTGGCAAATTCCCGCAATTTCATAACAAACCATGATTTTAAGTTTTGGCCAGTTAACTTTTGGACCTTAGTCACCTACAACAAGACACAGTGATGAACTGAACATGAATACATAAACGATAAAAATACAACCTAAAATTCCTAGCTATCTATATGACTAAGATCGTAGTTTTGTTTGTTTGTTTGTGTGTGTGTATGTCCGCAGTGGGAATATTTTGTTTGTTTGCGTGTCTTTCAAACTGAATTATATGTATTATATGTATAAGTAATGAATTGACCTATCTTTTCAACAAAGATGCACAGCACTCATGATGTCATGTTTTTTCTCAGTCACAATATTTTCATGCAAACGGCCTCTATGTCTCTTAACCCTGAATCTAATTAAATCTAATAAAAGCCTGAACGACTGCAATGCGAGGTCACAGTAGTGCAAACGGGAATCACAACAATGCTCTATAGAAACCGGCGTTATACCGGAGGCTGCCCTATAGTATTTACAGGCAGAAAAAGAACTAAAAACGAACAGACCATTTAAACCCAGCCAACTCATTCCACTACAACATCTTGGTGACCGAGATAGAATATGCCTCCAATTCTAATTTTACAACATGCAAAACCTGAGTGTTGCTAACGTCCACAGTATTTATTTAATGTCCACAGTGTGCTGAGTCTTTCTAGAGCGCTTAGCAATTGCGTGTGAGATATCATCTTTCACTGTTATCTCACTGAAGTTTCATTTCTCTACAATAAAATAGTAAAAATTCCATGGGTCTCCTAACTCACAATGGTATGCACAACAAAGATTTTAATTTTCAGAGCTAAAAATAATTTATGCGCCTTGTTCACCTATAACAACGGTCATATCATGAAAATGGGACACAAAATGTTTAAAAGGTACCGGACTACTTATACAACACAATAAAATGCAAAATTTTGCACCAAGGGACCAGCCCTGCTTAACACAAGTGGGTGCGGTCATATAGATGTTGTAGTATAATGTACGGTAGCTTTCTAACATTTTGTCCCATTTTCGTGATATGTCCGTTGTTACAGGTGAACTAGACGCATAAATTATTTTTAGCGCTGAAAATGAAAATCTTTGTTGTGCGTGCTATTGTGAGTTTGGTCCGGTCAGGAGACCCATGGAATCTTTACCCTTTCACTCACAAGTTAATTATATCCTTAAATAAGATAGTAGTTTATGAACTTGCGCTTCGTCAAAATGACCCGAATACTGATTCAAACGGATTCGCGACAATTCCGTCCCGGACAATTCGGTCCCAGGAAAAAAATACCTCATTCGACAATTCGGTCCCAAGTCAAAAAATTTCGCCAGTTATACGCCCAATGACTATAAAAAAATTTAAAAACGTCATAAGTTAAAAATAAATAAAACAAATATAATAAAAAGTTGTAAAATAAAATAAATAATAATTTACATAAATCCTCTTTTCCATTCGAACGAGTTCATTTTTTATTTTTTATTTTGGCGGAACCGAATTTTCGTTGGGTTATTTTTTAAGTGGACCGAATTGTCGCAGTATCCATACTTTTGGGACCGAATTATCCGGGACCGAATTAACCAGGACCGAATTATCATGAACCCATCCAAACAGTCATCCGCTAGTTACCAAATCATTGCCATATACGCCAATATCCCCACGCCCACTCACCAGTTAATGTTTTTTGTCACAGACAGAGGTCAAGCACTACGTCAGTGATTTGATTACAAATGTTGTTACCTGTTCTGTGTCATTTTCCTATATGTTGGCTTCATGTGGTTATGTTATGAAACTAATACACAACCTACTTGTCTGAAGCTAGGCGATCAGCAAGCGGCGCAAAGCGGAGCAAAGGAGCTTCTCATCTTGTTTTATCCTCTGTTTTCTGTCTGTCTGTATCCATGGTAATTTTTTTCACCCATATATCCGATTTATTTCAAACTTTCCACAACTAATCGTAGCCTCAATTTCGGGTTTTAAGTTTCATAAATCAATAAAGTCGGTTAGGATCAAAGTTCCTCGATTCTCAACCACGCGAAAAAGTAGTATTTTAATTGTGAAGTTTTGACTGACCCTTGGGGAAACGAAACCTATATTCGGGCATATGAAGCAGAAATAACGGGCACAACTAAAGACCCATCACGTACAACGACGCCTGAACGTACGCACGGCACGTCGAGTACAACTCTGTATGCGGTGTGCACATAGGGAGGAAGAGGGATGGGGCACTTCCCCTGCTCTTTTTGTAAAATGCTCTTTTTCTAAAAAAAAAATAATGCCCTGTTCGGGCTCACTAATGCTGGCGGCGCTGCGAGAAAAATGGCGTAAAGGACTGAAAAAGGCCTAAAATTGCCAAAAAAAAAAGCTAAAAAAAACGGGCAAAAAAAGGGTACAAAAATCGAGTTCCGAGTAAAAAAATTCCCTGTGCCCTTTTACTAAAAGTTGCCCCTACCCTCTCGGAGGTTGCCCCTACCCTGTTTTGCAAGCTACTATTCAGTATACATATTCAACCAATACATTAACATTCACAGCTTTTTGACTTACTTGGAGGTTCAGCATAAAATTTACTACAAGCACAAAATTGCTTTAAAATATAATTCTGGAAACGTAAAGAGCTAACGACGAATAAGATGTTAAAATGAAAGCGCAGCCTCTAATTCTCAGCATTATACTTAATCTCCATTCGTGTCTGTCTAACTGATTATAAAACAGTTCAAACCGTGTCGAAAGTGAACTTTACTACATCTTAATCATTCTGCTCTAATTCGTTTTCAAGTCTGCTGATCTCCTTCTGCAATTCCGACACTGAAGTTCTACACACACGAGCACTCTATTATTTTTCTTCCTTTTCTTCGTTTCATTTCGTTTCGGCGCTTTGGGTTCTTCTTCATTTCGAGTCAAAATTCGTTCCGGGTTTTTACTTGCGTAATGCACTTGTGTAATGTGTGTATGGTGACCACTACTTAGCGTGATTTAAAACCGTAATCATATAAATAGCAATCCAGACAGAATGCTTTTGCAGATTCGGAATTGAGTTTCATTTTGGTACTGCTTTCAAGAAAATAAGGACCCCCCCCCCCCCTCCCCGTCCCCTTATTAACTTCACGAAAAAGATGATCCATTCTATCCCCACCCAAAAATTTTGTTTGGCGGTGAGCGTGTCGGGGGAGGGAGGGGGGAGGAATGGGCAAACAAAATTTCAGCTCAGAATTCATCCGAGAATTCAGCTAAAGTGTCTAGGAAGAATGAGCTTCAAATTCCCCGGAACACTACACAACTTATTTTCAGCAATTTTAGTGCCTTCGAAATTAAGAAATACAATTATTGGAATTTTTTTATTTAAAGTACATTTTTACCAAATTTACTCTTAACTTTGGGTTTGGGGGCTTGTTCCTTTGGCCTACAACAATGCTACATCCGACGCTTAGTTTGAAACACTGTTAACATTGTTACGTATTACGTACACAGATGAAAGACGCTCCAGCCAACAAGTTTTTATTTTACATTTTTATTTTGTTTTAATGCCGCATTACACCTTGATGTCATATGCTTTAGCGTTTTTTACAGTAACAGCACTGATTTGTTATTTAAAAAGCACAGATGCAAACGTAGGTATTGCTGTTTTTTGTAAAGGATAATGACCGAAAACCGCGGGCATTCCTAAACATTGCCCGAGGGCGCGTAGCGTCCCGAGGGCCATTGTTTAGGAATGCACAAGGTTTTCGGTCATTATCCGACTTAATGCCCGTTACGGCGAAGAGCTCGTTCCCATTGTCGGCAGACGTTCTACGCTTTGAAAGAACGTGGTATTGTTACGTTCTTGAAATAACGGGCCATTGTTTTTACATTATTGGTAAATATTCGAAAATAGTTGAACGTGCTGCGGAAAACTAAAATTCTTGGTAGGCTACTGATGATCAAAATGTCTTATCGTATTCCGTGTTTGTGCTTTTCGATGTGCATGTTTGTGCGTTGCATAGCAGAAATGAGAACAGAACTTTAACACAAAGACAACGAACTTTTGGCAGGTCAAATGAAAATGGGCGAGAATACCTTGAATACATATTAAACGTTTCAAAAATAAATCAACGTGGGTTAAAACATATAAAAGGAAAGAAGAAAACAAGCCGAACAGCTATGTGATCTAGGGACAAATTGGGTTGTTAGTTTGAATCCGGGTCATGCCACTCCTAAGGTGGCTTACTGTACTACGTTAATTCTAGTGTATTATTTTTGCTGTTTGGCTTGTTTTCCTCTTTTCTTTGTAATTTACAGGAACTTGTGCTTATTTATTTAAAACATATAAAAGTACAACCAAAGAAGAGTCAAAGCATTTTCTCTTCCCGACAATCCTTCTCGTTGTCCTGGCAAAGTGCACAGACTGTATCAAAATTATTGGCCCGAACATGCAAATACTGAGGTTGTGTATTTTTGACCCAAAAAGAAATACACTAATAACATTTTTTAGTCAACCGCCCTGTGGGTAAAAATGTTCCGGCCAAATCATCAAAAATGTTACAACAGTTGCCAATTGCTTAGTTAGATGGCTAATTAAGCAATCACAACATTCGTGTCAGCAACAACTTTGTATCAACCAAACGTAGAAGGGCAGCTCATAGTGCAAACAACTGGCCACTGTAACTTGAAATCCTTACAACAGTACAAGAAAAGTAGCCGTGGTATGCAAGCAAATATCATCGGTATTTTGAACGTCGTAGCAAATGTATCAGGCCGGCGTGTTACAAATGAAAACCCGGTCAAACATTTGGTGATTAAAAACTATAACCATTTTAAAATCATTACGTAATCTTTTGTAAATGTAACGGCATTGTAATGTAGCGCTTTGCTACTTCAAACGTGTTTTTTGTTTTGTTTTGTTAAAGTAAGCTGTTTTTCAAACCCCGGGCATTCCCTAGGGAATGCCCGCACTTTTCCCGCCTTCAGATGAAAGTGCGGGCTTTCCCGGCAACAATGGGTTTTTACATTGTTGCGTATTGTTTCAGCTGGGCTTTCCTTCGCCGAAAAGGGCATTAAGTGTTGTGAATTCGGTGATTTATATAGCACCGCTGCATCCATCAAGTGGAACAATCATGGTGACAAATGCGTGACAAAAGAAACCGCACTACTGTAAGCCCTGAGCAGAGCCCAACAATAATGTGCCATGAACTCGGACTCGAAACGTTTCCATCTCGGCTGGCATATGCCTAGTAGTCCAGGTGCACCTTGCATGCACAGCGATTACAAGCGAGCCTACACACGTCTCACACGGCAGCGATCAGGAAAGTGTAGTCAACTTAAACACTGACGCTTTTGAGATTAATATCGTTAAGTATTATGAATCCAGGACAAATCAATATGGAGAATTTAAATCAAAGACAAAAAACAAACGGACAACTATGCAAACCAGGTCTTATGTTAAAACGACTGTACGACTGTACGTTAGTCTCGGTGTGGCAGTACATCGAAGAATATAATAGAATAAAAGTTGACGGTCAGTAAGCTTAAAGTTTTTTGAAGGCCCAAGCAGCAGATGTTAAGTGGAAGGAATCAGCATCGTGTCAGTTCTCATCTGCTACATGAGAGAGGAAACCTGAGTACCCGAAGGAAACCCTCGTGCAACGGGCGGGATACAACCGGAGAAAAACCCATACATATATACACTTCCCTTCCCCGGGTCTGTAAGAAGCTATAGATATATACAGCCGGGACCAAGACGCCTATCAAATCGCACGCCAGTGCTCGCGACAACCCATGTATATTGTGCTCATAATGAACTAAAGTGCACCTTGCAGGCACCACAGACAGACGATATAGCCACTATTAAAAAACTCGATGATAACGTCAACTCATTCTATGTCTGGCCGTTGGCGCGTTTTGGTCGTAAAGTGTCCGCGGCCTATCTTGAGTTCTCCGCAGAACGAACACAGATAATCGATTGTACGTTTTCAGTAGCAGAGTACCTTGTTGATATCCAAGATGGTTACAAAAACAATGGCGGCCATCGATTAAAGCCACGCCCTCCAGGAAGACGTAGCCGCTCACAGAATACTTGCAGGACTCAAGATACACTGCGCACACAATAGTAACTTATTTCTTGCTGAAGAGAAATCAAACTGCAGTGAGAAGCTTACGGTTGTCTGTTTCGTTTTTGTTGTTTTTTTTTTCTGAAAAAAAAAACACGTTGGGGGGGGGTCATCGCGGCTGAGCGGTGACAGAGCGTCGGCCAGAGCTCAGCTTAGTTGCTGGAGGAGCTGAGCTGGTCGGTGACTACAACGGGAACTCTGGCAAAGTTCCTTCCAGTCTATGCCGACCAGAGTAGTGTGAGGGTCTACCACTCTCCTTCAACGACTATGCGATGTAATCTGACCCATTCTGGACATTATCTCCGCCCCCTGTGGTGATTTTTATGATTCGCATCCCCAGGTTTGCCCCTCCCCTTCCTGGACTTCTTTCTTCTTCGAAAACTTCTTGTATCGGTTCAAAATTGACCCAGTTCATCAACACGGGCATTAGTTTGCTTCTGATGACTTATGGCTCCAAGCAATTTATTTTTTTTTTTAAATGGTATAAAAAGCTTTCACGAAAAATGGGGGCGGGCATAGTTACATATACTCCACATACTTCACATTTATTGGGGGGGGGGGGAGGAAGCGGCGCAGTCACGAACTTTGGCGTAGGGGAAAATTTTTAACAAGAATAATTTTTTATTGTAACATTAAACAGTAAAAACTGCCGTGAAGCCTTACATAAGCGATCAACTGGCAGCTAAACAAATGTGTAAAATATAAATCTTGTTCACGTTGTTGATGGCAAGGAGCGCCATATAACTGGGTGTTGAAATTACCTTTCTAATGCACTTCAAATGGACTGTCGGGTGACACGTATTTCCTGTTTTGCTAAACTAACAGAAAATCACTC